>VWZP01006939.1:450486-546917 GCA_013396995.1 Dicaeum eximium
TTTTTGTCACATTGTATTTCAAGTTGTGCTTATTGGCTGTGGTTTTGCCAAGGGGCTGGTGTTTGTGGGCTGTGTGACACCACCAATGGTGCTGCAGTGGGGACAGGCTGGCTGCTGATGGCTCACACTGCCCCAGGGCACAGCTCTGCTGCCAGTGCCTGGCAGAATACCAGCTGTGCCCTACTGGGGCCAGACACAGGGGATGCCTCCTGGTGCCATGCTCAGGACTGATGAGCACGTACAAAGAGCTGACTCCTAAACCCTCCCTCAAAGGTGAAGTACTCGAGCAAAGTGTTTGGCTGAAGCTGCTGGATACGGGGACAAAACAGGGGTGAGGGCTCCCCCGTGGGATGTGTGTCATGTGGAAAGAGCAGAAATGTATCTGCACTTTGAACTATTCTGAAATCATGATATTGATGTCTATGCATCCTCTGTGGAACCATGTTAGTCTGATGTCTATGAAGTTAAAAATAATGCCATAATCTACAGACACCATCTGTGTCTGACGTAAGGTATTGATAACATCTAGTACATCAATGGGGCAATACACATCAATAACAATTTTTTTTCTGGTTTTTTTTGTGGTTTTGTTTTTTTGGGTTTTTTGGGTTCTTGTTTGTTTGTTTGGTTGGTTGGTTTTTTTGGGGTTTTTTTTGTCCAAACTAAGCTGAACGTCTTTGAATCCAAGGCTTCTCAAACCCAGGTGGCTCAGGCATCTTGGTTTTCTTTCATTTGTTTTATAAAGCTGTATGTACCCTGAAGATGAAATCTCTACCTTTGTTGCTTGTTCCTGTCTTCTGTTCTTTCTCAGCTTTTCTCTATTTAGGAAGCAAATAGAAAATCTGTTTTGAGTTGGTATTTTTTCAGTGTCATAAGCATTTTGATGTAAGCTTATATAAGCATATGAAGTAGTAAAATTATCACTATGGTTAATATCTTAAAATTCTTTAATTTTAAATGAATTGTCTTCCATTCTAAGCTTTCCTTTTAGGAAAAAAGTAAAGCTCAGACATCGTTCCCTTATTTTTGCTGAAGTTTCAAAGATCAGAAAAATGCACTGAATTAAGAAGAGAGAAAAAACGCTAAAACATGACCAAGAAGTAGAAAAATCAAAAGTAGTTTATACTTAAAGAAAAAAATAATTCAATTAGGAAGAATAAGATAAAACTAACATGGAAGGAATAAAGTAAAAAAGATATACTAAAAGGAAAATAAGATAAATGTATTATTTATGTTAAGAAGGAAAGTAATTTAAAAAATAAAGCCAGGGAGGTCACATGACTTTAGTTTTAAATTTATTAATATTACATGTCAATAAGTTTTTCTTTTAATTATACATATTTCATACTCTTAATTTCCTTCTGGTTTTCTTTGTTTTTTTCCATCCTAAAAGGAAATTACACCTCCCCTGTCAATATTTTCTTTTATTATATTTCAAACTATGGTTTAAAATAACATTCCCTATTTCTCAGGTAATTCAGTCACAGTCACTGGAATTGTGTGTTGCCATTTGTTTGTTCCTCTGACCAGCATTTGAGAGAAAGAGGCTGCACTGAATGCCCTGACACTGCTTCAGTGACACCAAGGCCTCCATCATCCTAAAGTGGCAATTGAGGGAACTATTGACAGATCAGAGGAAACACCACAACTGACACATTTCTTCAGTATTATTGAAGACCATGAGGCAAATTATGCCCTTGATATCAAACGTAAAATATGTGCTCTGGATTTTGTTCACATGGATTTGGTTAAAAAACTTATCCATATTGCATGATAGTACTCTGAGTGTGTTGTAAAGGGGTAGGGAAAAGGGAAGCAGAGGAAAAAATAGAGAATTTTGGGGGTACTTCTATGGATAAAAATACATTTTTATTGACTCGTTTTACCTCAGATGAGTATGTTGTGAGAATTTTTAGTTTAGCTTCTTATTGCAGCAGATGGGGATCCCAGCTGCTTGTTTCTTTCCATCCTGACAATCTGGTTATATCAGTTTTTCCAGCAGCTTGCACGTTGAAGGCTTAATCACAAAGAAAGAGGCTAGAAATATCCTTTCTTTGGAAAACAGAACTGAAGCTAGAAATCAATTTCCACCTTTTCATCTGACTTGGGTCATTGGTGGTGGTGATCCCCACTAAGGGCAGGGGCTACCTTTGTTAATAGAAGGGTGACCAGAGTATGCCATGGACACCTCCCTTCTGACTGAGCAGCCCACAGTCCTCTTCTCCTACAAAATACAGGTGGCCATCATCAGTCCAGGGGATTTCCCATCAGACTGGGATAAGGCTGGCTTTGCACCTCTAAGCTGAACCTTGAAAATTTGCTCAGCTTTATAAAATTTGAGGATTTTATTTAACACCAATTTAAGGTAATTGAACAGTGTGAACTGTATGGCTCAGCCTCTTAACCCAAAAGCTGTAATGGCAATTTATTTAGAGGGAGATCTGATATTAAACTGCAGCACTGATGGCCGTGACTCCCTAACCAATTGTCTTGAGAAACTTTTGGAATTGTTCCTCGCCTAATGAGGCAGAGCCTAGATGGTCTCGAATCAGGGAGGAAGACAACATGAATTATTGAAAGATTTTGAAGAGTGAAAGAAGAAAGGAACAATGAAGAATTTTGAAAAGCCAGATAGTCACATTAAGAGTGTCTTCTCTGTCTGATAAAGTAGACATATAAGAAGAAAAAAAACACCAAACAACTGCAGGACTATTTTCATGAAGCTTTATGAAGCAGAATTTCAAAGTATTATATGTAAGGTCTTGAACCCTTCTTCAGCTACACATTTTAAATGTAGTGAATAGTCTAAGGAGTGAAATCCACAAGGTTTGTTTAATAAAATGTTTTCCATAGGATCTTTGCAGAAATGGGACGAAACAAAGCATTAACTACAGTAAGAGGAAAGATTTGCAATTAAGTCATTTATCTAATGACACAAAGAAATCTCTGTCTCTCCCATTATATTCTCTTTTCATACTAAGCAAGACATTCAAACCAAACCTTTTACAGCAGGTCATGAATGAAAAAAAAAAATCCCATTTTTGAAACATTCAGTTAGCATAAAGCATTTGAGGTCTGCTTTTTGAAAGTTTGGTGCATTCACTGTTGTGAGTTAAATGGAAAAAAACTGTTTCTTTTACATGGCAAATTCTATATAGTGCTGTGTCTTCTGAAAATACCAGGTGACAGCTATCTTAGAATGGGCACGCAAGGCTAGTGGAGGTTTTGACCTTTATACCTCTGTGCTGCTGCTGCAGTGTTCAGCTCCCCACTACTGAGCACTGGCTGGAACTGCAGGCAGAAGGGAGCAGTCCCCTCTCCAGAAAGTGTTTGAGTAGTGTGGATCGTGGGGCCACATATTAAACAACTCTCCATCTCCATAACACTCTGCTTCATCTTCTCTGAGAGGTGTATTGGGCTTTAACTGGATGAATGTTACTGCTACGAGTGCAGAGCGAGTGCTAATTCCTGAGGGGGCTGTTGGTAGCCTCTTTAGAGCTGTAGTAAATAATGACTAAGTCCATGAATTACACAGAGTTAATGCACTGAGGCTTGTGCTCTCTATGCCTTATCTTGCATTGTAGCTGGTCTGCTATTTGCTGTATACTCTGCAGGTTCAAACAATTTTTAGGCAATCCTTGACCATGTAGAATCTCACAGTGCTCTGCTCTGTTTGCTGAACCCCAAAGTGTGGACTGTTGCCCAAAGTCTGACTGAACTATTCAACATCCTTTACTTTTTCAGCCTGGGAAAAAAATCCCATGGGAGTTGCTTTGCGCCAGAGTCAAGGTTGATTTTCTTGTGCTATTTCACCACTTCCAGTTCTAACCTGAAGCAGAAAACATGTTGGCGCATGAAAATTTGAAGATGATTTCCAAACAATTTGTCACTAGCAAAAAGGTTCAATCTGAGCTCAGATTAGATTTAACTGCTCTGCTTATTTGTCTTAGTGAAAGATCTGTCTCTTCTTCTAGTGATAAATCCCAACAAAGGAAAACACAGTCTCCAAAAGCAGAGTGTACCTGTGGAGTGGGGATCACCTTATCTAACTTTATCACTTATCTTCTGCAGGTTGTCTATGTTCCATCTGCAGGCAAAGGAGATGAGAGCATTTCTAAAGGCTGATTCATCCCACCCTGATTCTTTAATGCAGGTGAGTAAATTGCCATCTGGATGTGCCTGCCACTTGCTTTTTCTCCCTGCACAAGCTCTAGAGGGAACCTAGATAATCAGTTTAGACTAGACAATTTTTAGATGAAGGAAGATAAGGGGGATGACTCCTATCCTCAGGTGTGCATCTGTGTGAGAGAAAAAGCATAGCTGGTGGGAGAGAAAAAAGATGGGCACCATTTAAACACAGTGTGAGAGTTATCTTGCAGTCTTTCTATATGTGTTTGCTTATCTACTCTCTGTGTGTGGTTTTGTTAGTGTGATTTTCTTTTGCTCCAGGATAACCATGGAAAGGGGTTACAGAGCAAACAATGTTTCTGATCAGCAGCAGGTAACACTGCCAGCCACTGGATCCTGCTGAATATCCACCCAGAGGATCACCAACATCTTGGAAGTCTCATGAGCAATACTCCAAAGCACAGTCTGGCATCATGTTGCATGGCTCCTTAAGGGTTCAAATGGTTTGGAAGTGAAATTGCTTCCATGGTTTCTGAGATTTGCATGTGAAATTGATTTTATTGGATTTATTTGATCAGGAAGCACCAATGTTCCCCCAAGGAGTACAAATAAACATGTCACTAGAAACTAACTAGATGAGCCATAAATCTGGGAAGCAGTGGCTGAATGTTAGCAAATTTTACATAACTGCAGTTGTTTTATAAGGTTTTGATTTCCTGTATCAGTTCATGTTAGAGAAAGACACAACACTTTGAAAGGACAAATTGAATGAAATTCTGGTGGATGCCAAACCCCATCATTTTCAGAAGTATATTCCTGGCTTTGAAATCTATTAATATTTTGTACTTGAAACCTAGAGACACTGCTTCCTCTGACTGATTAATAATTTTCTTTGAAATGTTAACATTTATTATTTATCACTGATCGCTATTTAAAAGCCCATTTTTCTCCTTCAGTTATGACAGTGGAAAGCTCAAATCTATTACAGCAATGCCTGTAGTGCTCAGCAGCCCTAATTGCTTGGCTGTGGCCTGCACCCCCCTTGCAGTGCAGAGTCTCTGTGCAGACAAAAGGAAGCAGCCCCAGCTGCTGATGCCCCTGCCAGGCCCTGTGTAGGGAGGTCACACCCCTTGAAGTGAACGAGGTGATCCTTAGCATGTCACCTCCTCACCTCACACCTTCTGTGACGCCTCTCGTGACCATGTTATTAGCCTAAATGTCCTGAAAACTAAACATTTCTTTTTCTTCTCATTTTATAGAGCAAGTACTGGGAATTTCAAATGCCCACTTGTTGTGGGTTCTTATCTGTGTGGCTTCATCTCTCTTTAAAGCCATCAGCTCTCCTGAGGCTGCAAGGAGACGCCAGCTTCAGAGGTCACTTTCAAGCAGACCTGGCTTTTAATGGCAGAAAAATAAGTCGACCATCATTCTTATAAAAAGGAATTAATCTCACCTAAACGTAGTTAGTAAAAATTAGGTTTCTGGTCCCAGCCTGTCAGCCAGATCCTTTTCTGGTCAGTGGAGAAGGACATGCTCTTCCAGAGGCTGATTTAGTAAGACAAGTCCTGTTCTTGTTTTTTTGTCAAAAGATTTTTGAGATAGGAGTAATTTTTTTTAATCATAGCTGTCTACCAGTTCTATGTCCAGGATGATAAAGTGATGACAACCACTATGAAACAATTTAATCAGCCCAGTGTTAGTTCTTATATATGAGTTTGTTCTAAGGAGGAGCCAAAGTTTCCAAAGTTTCAGTGTTACACAAGTTCTTCAATAAAATGTGCAGAACTAAACCACAGGTATTAAGAATCTAAATTATCTTGTTGTTAATTATTCAAGATGAAATATTTTCCTATGTTTCGATTTACAGTTTATGGGGAAAATTACTATTATCTGCAAGGTCTAAAATCAAGGATAATGTAGCAAGTAAAGTAAAAAATTCTACAATAAAAAGTTGACACAGTAATTTAATTGAAAGAATTTTGGTTTGGAAAAGTATCATTATTTGCATATTTTTTCTATTCACATAAACATACAAAAACTCAAGAAAATATTCTTATTAGCCAGGATGGAGAGTCCTCACATAAGAATTGGTATTACCCTCTGTGGCTGTAACAGTCTTTAATTGGTGTATGTAATTTCAGTTGCTTGGTAACAACAACTTAGAATTTCCACACTTCTGTGTGTTTAAAATCTCAATCTAAAAATCAGAATTCTATTTAGAAAAACATCCAAAGCCAAAAGAAGACAAGTAAAAGTGTTGAGCATAAAAATTTCACNCAGAATTCTATTTAGAAAAACATCCAAAGCCAAAAGAAGACAAGTAAAAGTGTTGAGCATATTTCCTGAAGCAAAATTAAACAGTGTAACTCCATGATTTTAATGAACTTTTTTTTTTTGTGCATGGAATTCCCAAATAGAAAGCAAACTTCATAACAGGAAAATGGAAGACTTGCTCCTATTCACAATTTTAAATTTGATGGTTTCACTGATTCCAGTGAATCTGCTTGCCTTGGGGAATCTTGACCTTCACCCAACGAGTTTAAAAGAACACCTTCCTCATATCAGCTGAAATTAATTGTGGTTGCTCAGGTCTTGGGCCATGCCAGGTCATAGGTACCATACTGTAAGTCACTAATTGTGGTCCACATATACTTGGAGTTATTTCTGACTAATCATTGCTCTGAACTAGAAGCATTCACATTTTTTACTTTGTTATTCTCCTTTAAAATATTCCTTCTAATTTTCCCTTTCTGTGCTATCCAATGTTTTTGAAGAGTTGACTGCTTGTCTGCTGGAAGTGCTTGTGAGGAACAAGGTCCACGATACTGCTTTTTCCCACTCCTGTGACTATTTGCCTAAAGCCACATGCTCTTGCTCATCTTAAACCTCACTTTTAGGCTTTTCAGGATCTTTGCCATATCTATCACAAAAGGTTCAGATCCCTGAATAGAATTTTGAGACACCGTGGATGTGAATAATAAATGTCTTTTACCTTTACAGAAAGTCACTAATCTTATGGTGGTCTTTGCTTACCTTCAGATCCAGCTTTGCCTCATCCATCAAACTCTTACCTACCCTCATGTTTAAAAGGAAAATCCACAGAAAACTAATCATCAGCAAAACCCTCTGTGAGGAACAGAATGACATGAGCCTCACAGAGCCACTGGAAAATAAGCCTTTTGCCGAGTTTCATCTATACTTAGCATTTTTGCCATGACTAATCCATTCTTTCACTCTAAATTTGCCATGGCAAAATGACACGCCTGGATCTTTATATTGAACACCAAACACAGCTAAATCTTTCACATGTGCTATTGGGGAGCTGCCTGCTTTCACCACCAGAAAGGTCATGCCAAAATGGTCAGAATACAGAACAGCCTGGGAAGTGACATATTGTTATGTAGAAATCACCCTTTTCACTTGTGTATGAAATTACAATGTCTATATGCATCACTCTCTAAAATAAGACCAAACCATATGGAGAGATTTTAACATCCCTCCCATAGCAAAATTGCATTACACCATTGTAATGCTCATCCTCTTTTAACTCTTGCAGTTACTGCAGTTATGTGCACAAACACTGCAGTGTTTCTTCTTCCTATTGCTTAGCTAGGTTTTCAGTCTCATGCACAGTTCTATGAGAATAATATCAGATCAAACTCCTTAAACTTGAACCAGCAAATAATAGAAGGAAGATAATATTTAACCTCTTGCACACCCATGATAGAAAATTTTTAAAAAATTAAAAAAAAAAAAAAAGTGGTTATTTGGCCTTTTTGGCCTTTCATATGTTCTATTTTTCCAGAAAAATGGAAACCATGATCCTGGACACTGATGTGGTTTCCTGATTTGAGATATGTTCCCAGTTTCTGTGAGAGAAGGCAAAGTACAAATAAAGTTCATTAGACTGTCTCCTTTGAACAGTCCATTTCTACTCAGATTATGGAGAAAAGAAGCTCTACTCCTGCTATGTAGCAGAATACCCAAGCCAGACTTTTACAATGTGAAGTTTGGACTTTATGACCTTTCTCTTGATTAAGCTTCTGTGATGATAATGAGAGAATAAATCACCTCTGTTAATTATGAAGTACGAGCTCAACTGCTTAGTTTGTACAGCAGAACAGAACAAGAGCACAGCCTAATGTTTCCTGTGCCTTAGAGGTACTGTCAGCTTCCACCAAGACTGTGTGTCTTGGAAACAAACCCTGATGGGATGTGCTGTGCTCCTCCATGAGGAACCCACCTTTCCCTGCTTGCTTGCACTCTTATCTTGTGATAGTTTGACAAATGTGCAGCACCTTTAAATGTGCTATCACAGATGGTTCATTGGACAAGTCTACTGCCCTGGCTCACAAGTAGAGGAGAAATTTATGTTTCCTACATTTTTCCTATAGCTGCTCAGCAGAGGTTAGGACAGAGCCCCAGGCATGTTCTAAAGCTTCACTAATGTTTTCCATATCTGCAGAAACAGGGCCAAGTCCAAGTCCCTTAGCAGTCTGTGGTGAAACTCACTTTGAGTATTGGGATAGATACTTGGCCTATGTTCCTTAGTTCGTGTTATTTTATCTGGTAGTCTCTTGTGCTTGAGGAATAAACCATTAAGGCTGGATTTATATATCCCCTAAGAAAGAACGAGAAGTAACTCATAATACAGAGAAAAAGGAGAAAAAAAGAAACAAAGCTCCAAAACACTTTATCATGGTACTGACAGCCTACAGAGGAAAGAAATGGGGTAGCTGTGTTGTACTCTGGTCCTGGAGGACCTGGTGAGGGAATCTGAGCATCAGGCTTGGCAAGGCTTCTCTGCATTGCTGCGAGGCAGGGTGGAGCATCCTGCACAGGGTCACACGGTGAGCAAGACAAATTTGTAAACTTCTTCCTTCTTCAGAACATACCAAACCAGTGAAAGCATGCATAGCCTTAAGCTCAACTGTCCATGGCAGTGAAATACTGTCTGTGATAGCTTGCTTTGCTTTCTTCATTTTTATTTCCTTACCCGATGGTAAATTTGAACTTAACAAAAAATTATTACCTTTATTTAGATTGCATAATATGCAATTTTATCCGTCCCCTTTCCCAAGGGTGTAGGAGAATTGGTAGGTCCAATTTAACTGGCCTGCTGCTGTAAGATATTGAAACCGGGGTCATTCTTGTGCACCAGAACAGCAAAGTCAAGAATGTGCTGCAGGACAGACAGCTGGTGACTCAGAAGGAGGGACTTTGGGGCTGCAGTGTCCCTCTCCCTTTTGGCTTCCCTGAAAGCTACATAGTGTGGTTGGTTTATTTTCATGAAGGACCCTACATTCCTTGACATCTTGATTAAAGTACTGCAAATTAGAGTAAGGAGTGTGTATATGTGGGGTTGTGGTTTGGTGTTTATCTTTTGCTTGAATAGATTTATCTTCTGTTTGGAGCTTCATGAGCTCACTCAGAGCAAATCCTGTTCTAAGAGGTGGTTGCCAGGAATTCAGCAGAGGATGTCTGTTACTCCTAGAATTTGTTACCTTCATTTGCCCAAGAATTTAGTCCTATCATCCAAGTCAATGATGATGTGGAGGGAACTAGGAAAATAATTTCTAGGGTTTTTAGATGTCATCAGGCTATCATAGGCCTCAAGATGACTGGTTCCTCCAAAAGCATCATTTTTTGGGCTTGACTTATGGCTCTGTGAGGGAAGGGAGGGAAGCCTGCCCAATGCATAAGGGCTTCTCAGGACAGAAGTTATCTCCAGCCACATGGGAAGGTGTCCAAGGGTGCCAGCTGTGTGGCCAGGGACCATGGAACACTGCACCACCCTGAACTCCAGCTCCCCTGTCTTCACTAAGTTTCTATCACCATTACTGTCAGACCATCCAAGTACTTCAGTTGGATCTATGTGGGCTGAAAAGTATGTGGGTCTTTTTTCCCCCCTCTTTCTTTAAGTGTGCATGTTATTTTGTGTTCCTGTTAGAGAAGGCAGATGGAAAGATTTACACCTTGCACTTGAAGCTGAATGTGTTGACATTTACTGAAGACCTTAGAGACTTTATGTGTCTCAACTGTCTCAGACTAAGCTTCAAGGAAGTCCTTGCCCAGACAGTCTTTGCCTCCTCAGAGAAAGTTCCACTCCATTAGGACAATGGAGCTGATGCCAGATTGGAGTTGTCTTTTTCTCTGAAGTTTGTACTCAGCAAACACTACAAATGAAGTCAGTATGCCCAGAATCACCCCTGCATATCTCATTTAACAGAATCATAGAAAGGTAAATTGTTTTGTATTGGAAGAAACCTTAAAGATCATCTGGTTCCCACTCTCTTACATGAACACCTTTCGCCAGAACAGGCTCTCAAAGCTCCATCCAGCCTGGCCTTGAACACTTCCAAGGATGGAGCATCAATATTTCTCTATTCCAGTGTCTCATCACCCTCACTGTAAAGAACTTTTTCTTAAAAAGTTTAATATAAACCCTTCAATTTAAAACCATTCCTCCTTTCCCTATCACTGCATACTCTTGGATAAAGCCCCTCTCCAGTCCTTTCATAGTCTCCCTTTAGGTACTGGAAGGTGCTATAAGGTCTCCCTGAAGCCTTCTCTTCTCCAGACTGAAGGCTGCAGGTCTCTCAGCCTGTCCTCACTGGAGAGGTGTCCCAGTGATCATCTTCATGGCCCTCCTGTGGACTCACTCCAACAACGTACCTCTGTACTGAAGAATTCAGACCTGGATGCAACATTCCAGGCTGGTCTCAGCAGAGCAGAGCAGAGCAGCAGAATCGTCTCCCTCCAGCTGCTGCTCACTCTGATGCAGCCCAGGATACTGCTGGCTTTCTGGGCCATGAGGGCACCCAGCTGGGTCATGTCCAGCCCCTCATCCACCCATACTTACCCCAGATCTCAGAGCTTCCCTCAATCCATTCTCTTCCCAGCCTGATTTTGTGCTTGGGATTATCCTGACCCAGTGCAGCGTCTTGCACTCGGTCTTGTTGAGTTTCATGGGGTTCACATGGGGCTACCTTTTGGGAGGCTGGTAATAGAGATTCTCTCTCCTCTCAGCTAAAGTGCTGCATCCCAGCAATGTCATTTTTAATGTGGTTGATATTTGCATGAAACCAGCAGATTTCATTGCTCCAGGTACCTCTGTTATGAGTTGAAAGCAGCCAGGGGTATCAGTTGTGAAGATTTTCTTATCACATTTGTGATTTTATTTTGCAATATGTGTTTCTCTAAACAAGCAGAGAGATTAATTTTCATATGTGAAAAGATTTACTACCTGCAATATTGCATTGAAGTAGTAATATTTTTTGACCACTCTTGGAGTGAAATATTTTAGTTCATATTTTTTAAAAGGCTGTGAGAAAGTCAGAAATCATGGCGATAAAGTAAAGCTGTTTGTTATTCAGAGCAGAATGTTATTAATAGGAATATATTATGGATAAGGGGATGATTCAGTCACTGTACTAACTAAACATGCCTGTGTCAAGGGCAGGGCTGAGGTGAGGTATCTTTTTTTTTAATTTCATGTTGTTTGTGAACCTGTATATAGCAATGTTGAAAGAGGAGTCTGTATTGCCTGTGAAGACAGACATGGACAAGGGCAAAGGGATGAGGATTGATATCATGTTATGCAGCTCTGCTGCAGTCTTTTCAGGAAAGGCTGCTGTTATAGTATTAAATAAAGTCAGCCATACCTTATCCTCTGCTCCTTAGGGCAAAGAGCCTGATGTAATTTGTCTGCATGGTTGGCACTTTGGTTGTCACTTTGGTCATGGCCACTGAATACTTTTCCTGGGCCTCAGATTCCCCAGTGCCCTCCCCTTCTCCTCAGAATTGACTGGGTCAGTGAGGCACCAGCCCAGAGAGCCATGGGCAGCTTGTGATGACCTCCTGCCTGGACCCTTGGCCCTCTTCCCTGTGCTGATATAATTATTTTCAAACTTTCCAAAGTAGTGGCTATTGATTTTTGCATTTGTTTGCTATTAAAAAAAGAAAAGGCCACTGAATATGTGCCTCATTTGCATCCTTTTTTACATCATTGTTGTCAATCTATATATTTTAGCTTGGCCTTCTACATGTAGATTCTTATGTAATGACGGTTAATTTATGTTCTGGAATTTACTTTCAGCCACAGCTCTATGATATGTACTTACAAGATGGACTTTTCTAAGTTTAAGTGTCTTCCTGTTATGTGTGCAGTGAGAGGGAGACAAACATAGAGTCCTTAGGAGTAAGTGAAAAAAGGAAAAATTGGGATTTTGCTCTAGAATAATGGTCAAGATGAGCTTATCCTTCCCCATGAACATAACAGAGAGTATAGGAAGATTGATCTGTTAGCTGAGGTTAACCACACACATCCTAGGATGCTGAGCATCCCTTATTGTTGCTTTCTGTGAGATTAGATTCACAGTTAGAATAATTGCTGCTAGTCATATTTTATGTATCATATTTCTCATTACTGTTATTTTGCACTTGCTGGGTCACATTGCCAAAATTAATTAATAAACCACAGTTCACAACCTGTCATCTCATGTGCAGCTCCAGCTGGACTGCTCTCTTCTGACACTTGCTTTTGGAATGTGTAGTGTCCCAGTGTAAACAAATGAGGTTATTTATGTGAAAAAAAATGTTCCCCAAAGGGAAGGAAAGGTTCATAATCAGACTTTTAGTTTATTGTACATATTAAGATCTGATTATTCAAGATACTTCTACTCAAATTAAGGTGCAAATGAGACCATATGCTGAAGTCAATAGTATGGATTTTATTTAAGAGTAACATGAGATAGAGAGAGAAAGAAATAGAAAAGAGGGGAGAGAGGGAGGAAAAGAGAGAGAGGCAGATTAAGTAGAAAGATAGTCACCACCACAAGAATCCAGGCAGTCTCATTGTTCCTCTTCACCCTGGCTCCTTGGGGTGCTGTGAAAGAGAGTTCAGTGGTCAATATGTGCTCAGGTACAGTGGGAACACCCAAGCACCTCCCCTCGAGGGAAGAGGTTTACCCTGTCTTTTGCAACACTGTGGATTTTGCACAGTCCATGGTGGAAGGCGTCAGAAACGAGTCTAGGGGAGCTTTGGAGGTCTTTGATGGTTTATGACACCTTCTAAGACACGACACCAGCGTAGTTGAGCCAGTTATGCCCCATCAGGAGGGAAGAATACCCTCAGTCCTACCTGTGAATGTGAATGTCCCTTGTGAATTTGACCTTCTGGAATAGGGGGAGTGAGAGGAAGAGTTTTACAACAGAGCCAGTTGTGTAAGGGGGGACAATTGGCATAATTGGCATGGTAAAAAGCACCATCCTGCCTCTGCAGGGTTTACTTCTTACCTGGCTCAAAACCCACCTTGTAACTTCTGGGAATGGGTTATGTGGACCAGAGGCTTCATCACCACACACCCAAAAACTCTCCTCCTTTTCCTCAGCTGGGCAGGGGGAGAGTGTGCAAATCTGGCCTTATCAAATGGCTGATTGTTTTGATTAATTGACCATTAACATTTCAGTCTCTCATAGTCCAAATTCCCAGAATCCAGCAGGCACATTTTTGTGAGGGGTGGGCTTTAGTGTTGTGGCTGAGCAGTTGCTCCTCTGCACAGTTTGCTACTGCAGGCAAAGTCCTTCAGTGCTCTTAACAGTGTTTGAGGCAATTGTGATCTTTAAGTCTCTCACAACATGCTTGGAGCTATTATTGAAGAGAAAGCATCTTTTTCTGTTTTCCTGCAAAATGTCTAATTGTAAGATGTTTAATTGTATACCTTTTAGGCCATTTATGCATGTAGCAAAATTATTTAGGAAAAATTTGTAAATCTGAATGTGACCCATAAAGCTAAACGACAACAGATTCTGACAGCAGGAAATGTATTTCAAAAGGTGTTTCACACACTTCATACAATGCTCTTTTAACTATGTTTGATTACCTGGATTAGACCTCCTCTTTCTCTAAGAAGGGAGATGTGACATGATACGTAGAGGGGGACACAGTTCATTCAATGTGACAGCTCAGCCCATAGGTGAGGGAAAGGATATTTTTCAAGCCAACGTTAGCTATGAAGCTACATCCCTAAAGTGCATCACTAAAATTTCCCATGGTGGTACCACAGAGGGGATAACCAGCTTAATAGGATTGCATAACCTTCTCAATCATATCACCTTTGACATCACTGACATAACTGGATGTCAGCCACGGAGTTGATTCTTTAAGTTTCTCTGCATATGCACACATGGGATTCCTGTGTCTTTTTTTATCTGAACACTACTTGCATTATGAGTCTTATGAAATCCTGTGGATCCCAAAGTACTGCCATTAATAGGATTAATAAAGACTGCCACGAAATTGACATTTTTTACGGACTCAAAACCAGTTTTATAGATTTCCACTTTATTTTTATGTCTGACACTTTCCACAGCATGATGGATAATGTTACAGTGACAGTAAATAGAGTTGACAGTAGAAAGACTCCTTGTGGAAGAAAAGATTTTTTTTAAATGGCTCATCTGTTGGATATCTCTGCAGAATTGACTCCAGGTTGTAACCATTTTCATGCTATAACCAGAGGGTCATGTGGATTGTGATTTTACCTTGCAGGTTTAGCTAACACAGAATCACAAGGCTTGTGCAAAAGTGATTTTTATTGCAGTCCTCTGAAGAATTTTCACTTCATTCTGACTTTGTAGGGCTTTTGACTTCAAATTTGCTTTTGAATAGTTATCCATAAAGGTTTCAGGTGTTTCATTTGAGTCAACTGCATACCAAAGAAAGAAGTCAGTTGCAGAGAATAAACAGATTCTGATATTGAGCCATAAAAAATAATTAAAAAACAAATCATATGGTAGAGGCTTCCCAACTTAACTGATTTTACTGAAAGACTATGCAATAACTAGCCACATTATAATGTATTGTCTGTATCCAGGTGTTTGGGCATCACAGTAATGAGTGCTAGGGAAACAGAAAATTCATATTAATTAGCAGTTCAAATAGATGATTGGAAAAAACTCTCAACAACATCTTTTCACTAATCCCATTCCTTGCGAGTTGCTGGGGGGCTGCCTGGACCAGTCTGCATGGGAGATTGTAACTGCCATGACCACAGACAACTGAGGCTTAAAATTTGCAGAATGATAAAACAGAATAACTATTAATAGATTAAAATTTGCAGAAAGATAGATTGCAGATAAACTTGACAAAGTAGTTATTTGTTCCTTATGGAGTGATGAATTAGCCAGAAGGTCCTGGGAATAAATGTCTGTTGTCTCCTCTTTTTTACAGCTGATTTTGTCGCAGGTGCCACCTGATGTTATCCCAAGGCTTGTATTCAAACACAGCCACGGAAGCTCAGGGTATTCACATGTAAAAATGATTAGCCAACAGTATGATGAGTCACCCCACTGGATCTGCCACGTTTTGCAAAGTTCATTTTGTGACCTTTTCAGTGTAAGTACGATGCGATGGAAATGTGCAAGACATCTACATTAAACCTTGGGTTCAGTCCTTTTACCTTCAGCTGGAGGTTTGATGAATTTTATGAGAATTGAAGTGCTCGAGGAATATGCACATGGCTTGACAGTGCTGTGCTCCTCATGAAGGTAAAGATTGCCAAAGTGGTCCCTTTCCTAAGCTCTGAGCACAGCTTCTAGGATCCACATCTTGGTATAAATCCCAAAATTAGTTTAAAATACCACAAAGTGGCTTTTCAGAGGCATTCTTTTTGCTTAAATTCGTATTATTCTCTGCCTGGCTACAGATAACCACATTTACTAGAGTTAATGGAAAACAAAGACCAAAGAGGTGTGAATGTAGAAACCTAGGCAGGTAATGAGGTGAATATATGTCTTTTCTCAGAGGGAATTTCTTTGTGGTTTTCTCTAACCTGCATACCTGCTTAAACAATTAATCCTCAAAGTTTTTCTGGGTTCATTTGTTCTTTTTATTGGCAAATCACTTTATTGCCATATAACATTTGACATCTGAGAAGAACTTCAATTTAATTTCTGAGCAAAATTCTAAACTTACACACACTAGCACACAGATGAATTATCTCAGTTTATGTTTTGTATATCCTCATATTACAGAGGTCAAAATATCATTTATTCCTACTCAACTATGTATACACACATATCTTCTGTGCAGATTAAATGAAATTTTTTCCAAAGAGTCTAGGGAGATATTGTTTTAAGCCCATGCATACATATATATATATGTATACACACATACATATATACATTAAAAAAACAAACAAAGAAAACCAACCACATTCAAAAAGACCTTCTAAAGCAGCATTTTTCTAATAGTAAAGGTATCCTTTCCATTAATCATTACAATTATTTGCAGTTAGAGCCACAGAAGGTTCAGCATTTGTTATATAGCCTCAGCAGATATTTATAACTTGATCCCAACTATGAAGTCATTTTGCATCATTTTCCCCTTGATATTACTTCTGATAGTGTCATTTTCACCAAGACCTCAGGAAATGCCAGCATATACACACTCATGAATTTAAGCTGTCCCTACATATTAATAATTAATTATTAATTTTTTTTGTTTGTTTTTGTTCCTCTTTATCACTGTCATTTTTAAAGGAGCAAAACAATAAAATACAAATAGCATCAGTTCACAAGTCATTGACATTTGTTAGACTTGCAAAAGATTTATCTAAATACAAGGAAGAGGTAATTATTTAATTAGATTTAGAATCAGTGGTACTGAAAGGAAAAGTTTAATGTAATCTAGTGATCAAAAATCTCTTGTATCACCATTCATAATAAATATCCCTGCATATTTTTCTGTTTTAACTCTAATTACTGAGTTGCTAAATCTGTTTTGAAACATGTGAGTTTGATTTTCCTGTAGCCGGTCACATTTTGATAAACACTTGTTTTGGAAAATGACAAGAATGACATAGGAAACAGAGGCACTGCAAGAGCTGTGAGGAGTTCTCAACAGCACCATGGCTGGTGGGAGTTTTTCTCAGGTGAAATGGCTTATGTGATGATACTGTAGACTAAAGGTTTTTCATCTCTGAGAGGGATTTTGAAGAGTTGGGAAGGGGGTGGTCAGGGGCTCTCTGTGGCACGATGCTTGTCAGCCTTTGGTTGGTCACAGAACGTAGCTGCAGCCCATTAAAGGAGAGTGAAGGCACACTGGGGGCTCATTTAGTGCTGGGACTTGCTGGGCAGCATGAAATGAAGAGATGTGTTGTAATATTGGGAACAAATAGCCCTGTATCTGAAGGGAAGTGAGCCTGGTTGTGTTTAGGAATGTTTTGTGGTCTCTTGAGGGCTGAAAAGTCAAAAATACTTGGTGTTTGGGGTTTTTGCCAATTTGCACACATTCATTTCTCTTGTGGATAGCATAGACATCTTTTATTTATCTGATGAAAATGCCTGGGCCTCTAAACTTTCACTTGCCTAACTTCTTGTGTCTGCACTTGAGACAAATGGATGACCTAGAGAGCAGGAGATAGACCAGGCTGGTCCTGCCCTCCCTAGCCACAGTTTCCAGGAGTTACTGGCTTGGAGGCTTCCTGAAGCAGATATGGCTTCTCTGAGGACTCCACAATTCAGCACCCACTGAAGGAAGATCTACCTCCTTCGTATTGAGTTCAGCTTCCCTTTGCTCCTGAACCTTTGCAGTGGAATAAACAGCCACTTCCCAAACATCCATACCAGTAATGACTGTACACATTTTTTAATTCTACAGGCTGAAGACCCTTAGTCTGTTTAGATATTCCTTACACAGAAGTTATTTTCCATTATGTTCTTCTTGGAATATTTCTTGGGTTGGATGTTTTTTTCTACTTTTTAGGAACTGGGAGCAAGTATAAAGCATAATACCTGAGATGTGGGCAAACCACGGATTTATTCAGCAAGATTGTGTATATACTCTCCTTGTTCTGTACTCCTCTCCTAATGAGTCCTACTATTTAGATGACTTGCTTGATTGTTATTAATCAGTGAGGTGATAGATCCATGAAATTACCTATTATAACGCCATGGTCCTATTGCTAATTAGCATCAGTCAGAGAAGTGGTGTTGGATCAGATTTCACATGTGTTTGGTCAGGATTTTCTCCATGTGCATTAACTTACATTTTTCTACACTGATCAATAAAAGGACTGATGAAAGTCAGTCCCATAAAGGAATGCAGCTCTTCAGAGGTAGGCCTCAGCTCTGCTTTTGTGAATATTTTAGAAAACTTCTAATATTTTCAGGTCACTCCAATTTTTTTTTTCTGTGACCTATGTGAGTAGGGAGACAAAAATATTATCATTGCACTAGTGGCTGTCAGAAATAAGAAATCTAATTAAGTCTGTCTTCTAAGTGTGCATTCTGTCTGCGGGAGGTAGATGTCAAGATAAAGAACAGTTCAAGTGAAAATAACAGTGGTTTTGTCTGGTTCAGCAGCATTCCTAAAATAAGCAAAACCCTTTTGTCCTTTTGGCTGCAGATACCATCTCCAGGAGCTGCTGTGCAATGCCAGGCTGGATTACACCAGGGTCAGCGGTGAGGGATGCCAGGGCACACGGGTGAGCTGCAGCCCACCAGCCACAGAGGGGAATCTGCAAACAGCAACCACAGCTGTAGGGCTTTTCCAAGGATTGCAGCTCATCTCTGCACTTTTGGGGTAGGCTTTGCCACATCTCTCTATGGTGTGGGGCCCGGAAGCTACTGCAATATTAATATTTTTTTTTTCTCTTTGGTTAGTTTTTTTATACAAAGCATGTACAAGGGCTGGGTATAGGGTGTGATTTCTTGCTGTTCAGTCAGACTCAGAATTTTGGTTATAGGCAGCTCAAACCTCAATTTCTTGCACATCATCTAAGGGCAGAGGAAAGAGCTATTCAGGAAACTTCTGTCAAATGTTCCTCCGAAATCCTATTCCATTACTACAAATGAAATATGGTTTATTAAGACTTTTTTAATCAGACTCTATGAAACACAATTTGAAAACATGAAAAATGAAATTAAAAATTACATTTAACACATTTAAGATAAAATTAAAGTGCTTCACCAATTTTGGAACAACATTTTGATTTGTTTGTTGTTTTATCTAAGGGGGCCATTTCTGATTAAACTTCTTTTGTCTATATATTAAAGATGTTCAGAAACTTGAAAACTGGGATATAGTGTTTGTGTTCTAGAAAAAAATACCCTAATCAGACTATCATAACTTTCTGATATATTTTTGTGTTTTTTAATCAGGAAACATTGAAATGTTTGTTTCTATTCCAAAAATGCGAAGAAAGAAAATCAAAATGGCAATTGTCTTTGTCTTAGCTCATTTTCATCTGTGGAAATTCCTGGCATAGTTCTTCAGCTCCTGCTGAGGCTATAGTCAGCAACTTGAGGTTTGCATAGAACAAAAATATTGTCACAGTTTTAAGGACATTAAATAAAGCAGTTCATCAAATTCCTTTTCCTTACAAATTATTCAGATATTTGACAGGAAAATGCTGGTGTGTTTAAAAAAGGCATCATGTAATTTTAATATCATCAAGGGGAAAAAATCAGTTCTGGAATCAGTTCCCAATCACCAAAGAGATATCTGATTTAAACTCTGAGATTTGTTATGCAGTAGATGCTCTTTGGTATCTTATTCTTCCAACTGCTGTGACCAACCTATTTCAAACAATGAAAACTATATCTTTCTGTGGACCTCAATTTAGGACCAACCTTTCTGGACTCTGGATGTTTGAAATAACTTCAAAACTAAGCTCAGTGCAGCAGCAGAGCCCTGAGCTCTGGGGCTGGTGAATAGGGTCCAGCAGGCAGAGTTGTGCTTGCAGGGTGCCCGGTGGATGCAGTAACCTTGGGCTGGTTTGCTGCTCTTAACAGCTTTGTGCCCTCACCACTCTCCTGCTGTCATCCCACTATTCCAACGTTGCAGGTGATGTTAGACAGACAACTTTTGGTATGTTCTCCTGGCTCCCCTGCCTATTTCCTCTAATTTAAACCCTCAAAACATCCAGAGAAAGGTGTTTCAGGATGTTGTAATTAATCAGGAAAACTATTTATGAAGGCTGAAGTGCTAAAATACATGTGCAGGAGACAGTATGGACATGACACAAGAGGGGTCCTTCCATTCTCTGCTGGTGCCTAAAAAAAAAGAAATTACTGCAAAATGGCTCATCCCCAGCAATTTCAGTTAACATGAAAAAAAATTCTCTACTGTGGTTTTTTTCCCCCTTGTGTTTGGATAGTATAATGGTATTGGAACTATATTGCAAATTCCACTTTAACTGTAAAAGTGCTTTGCGAAGAGGCAGATGAAGAGTCAATCAGATTTAATTTTTATGAGTCATTCTGTTTAGCTGTAACCTCTGTCATGCACTCGAGTGTTGAAACAATTCAAACTTTGCTCTGAGAGGACTGTTTATCAAAAAAATGTGAATGACCATTCTGATTGGAAAAAATTCTGGAACTTGTTAAACCTTTAATGAAGAGTTATATGGTGTGATTGCCTGTAACAGTAAATGGTAGAACCTGATGCCTCAGGTAATTTCTTGAAATGTAGTCAGGTGTCCCATGTCCTTAAGTTTATCTTGTACTTGACATTGAATCAATTTTTTAAGTGCTACCTTGTGATTTATTTTAAAGGCCTTCTTAAGTCTATCAAGCACTTTCTTTGTTTGGACATCTGGACAAAGTGTTGTCACCTGCAAATACTGATATGTCTGCTTAGCTCTTTTCCAAACAGCCTTATTAACTGCAGTTTCTAAAATAGCTCAGCATTTTTCACTATAAGTTCCTAATTTGGGGGTAAGTTACATACTTCTATCCACTGCAGTTTTGTCAATCACTTTCTGAACTTAAAGCAGAATATTCAGTTTTCTTTCACGATTATTTTGTTTTCCTAATTCGTCCCTGGGGAAATACTTTTCCAATTAAATACATTGTCTTCAAGTGAACTTATTTATGAAATGGTCTTCATCATCCATGGTTTAATACTCCTGATGCATTACAATAGACTATAGAAGTACAATGAAGTACAATTGTCCTTAGTAGAAGCTCTGTCAGCTTGGCCTCATAGCATTCTTATTTTGGAGATTTTCTATTTTTGTCTTAATTATTGTTCCAAAAACTTTTCTGAGCATTCATAGCCTGTAACTCTGAGAATTCCCTGGTTTCCCTTTTTGGAAGGAAAGAGCAATGTTTGCTACCCTGCCATTCTGTGTTTTTTAATGAGCTATTCTGTATTCTTTGTTAGAAACAGCAGCTATGCTTCTAAGAGATCTCCTGGAGGGTTGCCATCAGTCAGGTGACATGCTGCTCTTTAATTTATCAGTTTAATTTTCCTACTCTTCTTATTTTGACAGATCAGCCTGACACAGTGTGCTCTTTATTTCCTGATAAGGATAGAGCTGGGATATGTACCTTAGCTGTATTTGCTATGGCGAAGACTGATATTGAATTTTTTGTGCACTGCAATATCTAAACTACTTTTTTCAGCCTGTCTTTCTCTATGCTTTACAGTCAGGTTCTGTGTTATCATGTAAAATTCTGATTTGGCCATAGGTTTCTGAAAAATCTATTACATCATGACCTTACTGCAATGTCAAGCAATGCAGTTAAGCAGCTTCTGATTTAAATCTGTTGTCCTCAGTATATGGACACATAAGGGCTTCTTTCCCAATGCAGCCAATGTGCCTGCTCCTATTTAATTCCTTTTCCAAACAGTGGCTATAACCTGTCCCTTTCCATTTCACCCCAGCTGCCTTTGCCTTTCTGGCATCCCCTGCAATATTTGCCTGACCAAAGCTCTCCCTGGTTCTTGTCAATATTTCTCTTGTTCCATATCAAAGGGAAGTCTGAGAACCTGGAGAGACTGTGCCAGCTAACTGCTTGTGCTTTGGTTTAAGGTGAGGCTATGCTGAGGCTTTTCTTGTGCCCTTCCCTTCTGCCAAACAGACTTAAACCCTCCCTGAACACCAGCTGTCCAGATGTTCCCTGGTTCCACACTGGGATATCTGGTGTAACTTGTCCGGCTCCTGCTGTGGGCACACTGGGTCAAAGCATTTTCCACAGCAGCCTGAATCGAACTTACAATACCAAATCTCAATTTTCCTGATATATTACATTAACATGATGTAACTTCTCTGAAACATTTTTAAATGCTTGCTGCCTCTATTTGAAATGTGGTCATATTATTGAAAATAAAAGGTTTAAATGAATAATGTGTTAATAAAGAGTGACCTTTCCATTTTCAAAAGTCCAAGTAGAAAACAATTGTACAAAGAACAGCTTTTAATGGGAAAGTCAGTTTTATGCCAATAGCCTATGTGAAAATAAGATGGCATCATTTCCTGCAAAACTTATTACTGTATAGGGAGATTGTCACTTATCCCAACACAGACTGTGCAAAGATCAATGTTTACCCTTCTCTGAATCACATATAAAACAAATGATGTGAAGAGAAGATTCACCATCTATTTAAAAACACTGGTTTCTATTTTGGACATAACATGTAAAATTTCTGTTTAGCAATTTCAGTTAATTGTTAGATTAACATTTTTGGGAACAGATTGCAAACTTCAAAATGGAAAAGATCATTTTAGGGAGGGAACCAAGGCAGCTGTCAGTGAGCAGAAATTAACATAAATTTGCATAACAGATGTACAGTAAGGTGTCTATGACAGACAATCGCTGAATATTAATGATACAGACCACGACATCATTTGCGTAAATGCTGTCTGCTGGGTATTGAAGCTGCTGCGCTATTTGCAGAAGACAAAGGAGCGCAGAGCTGAACAGATGCACCAAATACATCGATGCATCTTAATTTATGACATCCTCATGAAAGACCTTGTGGTGCGATTTCAGGTTTTATTACAAATAATTCGGAGATAAAGGAACTAAGTAATTATCTTTTCCACTACAGTCAGTTCTTTCAAAGGGGAGGGAAGCTTACTTGTGACAACCATTGTGGTGATTTTTTTTGTGTGGAAAGCCTCCTTAAAAAAAAAATACCCCCATTACAAAGAGTCAAATATTCATCATCATTAAAAGATTAGCGCATATTAGCATGCTTCATGGGACTTGCCACCTAACGTACCGTCACCACCACAACTGGAGTCCTGGAACAGACAATGCATCTCAACAAATCTGCAAGGAGAAAAGCTGGAGAGAAAGACAGAGATGATATAGACTGTTCCAAAAAAAAAAAAAAATTACCGATGTAACGATGTTTTAGATGACTGTTAATTAGACTTCACCCTCAATCTTTCCTGCCCTTAGTCCTTGTTATAAGCTGCAGGTACAACTGGAACCACCCAAAGACTTAGAGGTATCTGTACTCTAATAGTAAGAATACTAATACTCTAATGTAGTAAGAATATTCTTACTACATTATTCCTGCAGCTGAAGAAACTGATGGAAGTTATTTGCTGATAACAGAAAAAAAAAAAAAAGTTTGGGTCCCTGACTATATAATGCAGTAAAGTCAATGAATGAGGAAGGGATAAATATAAGAAAATAACAACATCAAACTAGACTTGCAAGCCATGTGTATAGAAAACCAGGCAAGGCACTGGATACTTCTCTTCTGTGCTATTAATTTGTTTGGGCCTTAATGGATTTCTCTCCAAGCCCATGCTACCATAAGAAAATGAATTGCTGACATGATGGATCTGTTGGTTGCACATATAGAGTTTTATGTGCATAGTGTTCAATTTCATTCTTGTCAGCTAATCAGCAGCAGCCAGACTTTTTATTTCAAGGGATTTCCTTTTCCCATTTGAACAGAGAATATAGCCCAGTAATCACTCTGCAGAGCCACTCTGCGAGCTGTTATTTCCACCTGCTTTTTTCCTCAGAATCTCTATCAAAGCCCTAATCCAGTAACCTGATAAAATCCTTTCAAGGTTCTGTAGGGTCCATTGTGAAACTGTTCATGTAAAAGGATTGTGGAATAGCAGGAAAGTTACCATGTCCCCAAAAGAGCCATATGGTAATTATTTTAATGGAAGCTTACTGTATGGCCAGAAGGCAGTTAACATGTTATTTCACATTTTGTGTGAAAGAATGGAAAAACTGCAGTCTGACACTCTTCTGTCCAATTTTGCTCCCAATGTCTTTCACTGAAATGCAGCTTTATTCTGTGTTTCACTACACTAACAGCAGGTGATAGGCTGATGCCCAGATATGCTAACAAGAGTTAATGGTAAAAATCTCCTTTCTTTTGGACTTTGTCTGCATTCATGTTCTTGCTCCTCCTGGGGAAAGAGATGGTGTGCTAAGTGGGGAAGGAGCATGTCCAGGGTGTACTAAACAGGGATGAACAATGGAAATGGAAACTTTGTTTGATGTGATGGAGATCGTTGTGCTTTATTATCTCAGTAACAGAAAAGTTCTTGCTGACTACAAGTGTCTCACCATTTAGATGGTCTAAAGTTTTATACAACTGTAGGTAAGCAAATTGCTGATATTCCCTTCAGTAACTTCTGAGCCTTGTTGACCAACTTCAGTCAACACTGGCAGAGGAGATGAGCCTCAAAGACAGCTGAGGCTGCACTGAAGTCTGTTTCTGTGCTATGAGAACAACTTTAGGACTTTTCGTCCTAGTCTGCCTTGCTGGACCACAATTTTCTTTTCATTTTTTGAGTAACCAGCTGGCAGGGTTCCCAGGGCAGCAACAATGGAAGAAACTTCTGGCAGCTTCTCACAGAAGCCACTCTTGCAGGCTCACCCTCTACCAAAACCTTCCTATGCAAACCCAATACAGCTACTACTCTTTCATGGAAGCCTCCAGGCAGCTCTACCAATGTGCTGGCTTCCCACTGCAGCTGGAGGGGCAGTCTGGTTGAAAGATTATCTCTGAAAGGAGAGGATTTTTTCTGACTGAATAAAGGAACCATGATCCTGGGTACTCTGGAAGTCTGCGGAGTTTGAGCCCAAGTTTGAAGGAAGGAGGAAGGGTAGGTGATGGCTGTTTGTAGTTTCTGTTTAACGTTCTTCCTTCATATTTGGGGTTTAGTAAAAAAAAACAAACCACCACCTCAAGGAAGAATTCAGCATGCACTTTTCCTTACAATTTGGCAAGTATGCATGTGAGGACAACAAACCAGTGAGAGGAACTGCTATGCTGGCTAGGAAGTACAGTTCTGGTAGCACTCTCAAATGGCTGCATTGTCATGGGGTATAATAGGGCTGCTTTGGTGCCTGCCAGAGGGCTCATGAAACCTGTACATCCTGTCACTGTCCAGTTGCCAGCATAACATGAAAACATTTGGCAAATAAAACATGAAAAGCTTCAGAGGTCGATTTGTTCGCTTTTACGCTATTATAAAACCATAGATTTCATTGGATTTACTCTGACTTTATGCTGATATAACTGAGAGGGAAAAAGTGGTTCTATAGAGGTAATATATATTATTTTATTCACTCAGTTTTGTTCTAAAACAATTTAAAAGCCTTGGCAAAAGAAGCCCTAGGTTGATGCATAATACACTAAACAGAGCAGTAACTAAAATAGATCTTTTTTCCACTGCTGTAATTCTTCCTAGGTCACTTTTTGAAAACTGCTACAACATATTTTAATAAACAAATACTTTTTGTATTCATTTGGATTCAGATTTCATAGTGAGGTCACCTTCAGAGTGGTATCCTGCAGCTCAGGCACTCTCAGCAAGATGCGCCTGAGGAATGGGCTGCAGAATTCCATGGCCTATTTTGGACAAACAAATACCATATTTGTTCTAAATGTCATGTGAAGATCTTCCATGTGTGAACAGCTAGAAGATATAGTGTGGTGATATCTTTTCCTTTCTGCTTTTTTAGGTGATACAGGTGAGAAGTTCCTCAAGTTCCTCTACTTCCGGCTTACCTTGTAAATAAAAATTTATTGTTAGCAGTGAATAAGTTAAGCTACTTTATTACTTTACTACTTTTGTTGTGAGCTCTCAGAGTACTTATTGGCTCATGTTCCACCCAGTATGTAAAAATCCTCTGGTCAGAAACTTAGGGATAAGCCTGGCTGAGCATGGGGAGTGTATGCTCTGACTGGGAGCAGCGATCCATTTGCTGAGCGTGGTCCCCTTAAAAAAGCAAAGGAGAGCACGATTTTTGATGAGACACAGGAAGGATGCCTTAAAGCTAAGCTGTAGATATTATCAAAAATGTCTTTTCAGTACTTTGGAGCCCACTGTCCTGATCATATCTACAAACTCAATAAAATAGTTTTGGGAAAGAAAAGACACAGATGACGAGTATCACACTGGAGTGAACAAAGGCAGGCAAGGATCTCGTTGCTGTGGTTACTCAAATTGGTTATGCAAAGAGTAGTTCTGGGCTTTGGAGGAAGCGAGGATGATGTTAGTAGATATCTATCTAGAGGTATTAGGAGGGAAGCATTCTATACAATTTCTACATAAAGAGAAAAAAAATAAGGAGAAAAGATATTGAAGAGTACATCAGCATGAGGATAAGCAGAAAAGTTGAAAAAATAGAGCCAAGAAAACTCCACAGAGGATCCAGAGATGGTGACAGACAGGGAAAACATTGGAAATTAGTACAGAAGTTCAAACTAGGAAAAGCATTCCATGAAACAGGAAATGCAAATGGTGTCAGAGAATTATGTCCGGTGGATGAACAAAAAGAAAATGGTGAAATAAAGTGAGAGAAGGTGAGTGAAAGGTGAGAATGACTGGAGTATAAACTTAGTGTTCAGAGAGCTTAAAATGGGAAGGTGCAAAAGAGAAAAAACAATAAATTTCAGATAAGCTGAGAAGGTGTAAAGAGGAAGAATTTTTTGGTGTGAAATCGATTAATTTTTCATTTAAGATTAAACCCTACTGAAACATGCCAACTCCACACCTCAGCAGAAGTAAATTCCAAAACTGGGAAAACTAATTTGAAATATCTTATCCCAGAGCACAATAGCCATTGTTTATGGGCAAAGTTTAGAGCAACCCAAAAGGTTGATGCATGTAGTAGATAACCAAAAATAAGAAGGTGAAATGCCAGTAAGATAGACTAGGCCACAAAAAAGCCTTCTGCAAGAATGTACCTAAAAAATATAAATAGTGAGTATGATAAGGAAGTGAAAAAAACTTCTAAAGGAGAAAACATGTATTAGTTTATGTATTAGTACCTTTATTATAATCTTGAACCTTCCATCCATATTTCTGAGAAACTGTAAAAAATAAAAAAAAAATTGAATATATAACAATAAAATAATAAAAAATAATAAAATGGAATCTACTTAGTCTGAATAACAGTGGGAAAAAATTCACTAAACACCACCTACCTACCTTGAGCCTGAATTGACCCATGTCACTGCTATTAACTCGTGGAATGTTCTTGGGAAGCCCAGCCAGGAATAAGAATGTAGTCCTGAGATGGGGCATATGTGTCAGGAAAACAGCTGTGTAAATAGTGAATCTTTTGTTTTGCTGGTATTTCTGAAAGTAAAGAAAAAATAAATTTGGGTTTAGTGTGCAAAGGAAACGTTTTTAAGGTAAATTAATTTTTTTTTTTGCCAGATTACTTGAAAAATGCATTGCTTAAATGTTTGGGGTTTTTTGTTTATCTGGGTTATTTATAGTTTAAAAATAAGTTTTTTCAAAATTTTCTAAATGACAATTTTGAAAGAGAAACGTATAAACACACAGTTTTCTTTAAATATCAAACTTTTTTGGGGGGTTAAGAAGGGCTACTTTAAGCCTCTTGTGCCTCTAACTATTCACTAAATTCAGTGTAACTAGTTGTTATATTTTGCTATTCATTGAATCATTTCTTCCAGAGATCTTTAGCCAAAAATTTTCACAGAAATTTAGTCTAAGTTAAGCCATGAATCTGTTCTTCACAATAGCAGAAGACATAAATGTTCTCGTAGAAGCAGATAGTAAAACTAAAAAAAAAAAAAAACAAAAACAAAAACAAAAACCAAAACAAACAAAAACAAACAAACAAACAAACCAAATAAAAACAGGCAAAAAACCCAAACAAAACACCCAAAAAGCTTGTTTACAGGTATCCAACAAAAGGAAACCACTGGATCTAGAAAACTGCTGGTGTTTCTTCACTCTCTGGCTTTCATGGGACATTGATGCTGGTTTTTTAACCCCATTTGAAAGTGCCCAAGCTGGGAGCCTTGCCCTGAGAGGCTGGAGGAGGCTGGGTGGGAGTTCCCCAGGCTCCCCAGGCAGGGTGAGCAAGGTCCCTGTGCTGGAGGGGAACTCTGGGGAACAGGTGGGACACAGACAAAATGGTCAGTTCTGGGATCTAGTGGTGGCAAGGACAGAAGGAACAGGCTATAGGAGGAAGAATAGGCTATAAAAGTAAAGTTTATTGTATTTCCCATGGTCAGAAATTTAGAAAAAAGCTCCATGCCTGAGAGCACAAAGATTCAAACGGCCCAAGGCAGTTTTCCAACCAAAAGCAGTAAATCTCTTTCAAATAGCACCTTCTCAATTTCTTTCTCAAAACCTTTTTCACAGAAGAACTGTAAAATGCCCTTTTCAAGATATATAAGGTTTTCTTATCTGACAACTTTTATGTTTTCTTATCCCCTTTCCCAAAAAAAAAAAAAAGCCCCACTCAGGCCAGATTTTTTTGCCCAAAGCACCTAAACTCCTCAGCAAGGCCATGCTTTGGTAGGAAGTGCTGGAGTGCAGCAAAACTTTTGGAAGGCCTGGAATCAAGAGTCCCATGGTTGCTTTCCATCCTGTGCTGCCACTGCCTTCTCCCTCTGTCTGAAGTTTGCACTTGTGATCCAGTGTGTGAATTCCAGGCAAACCACAGCTTTGTGAGTTTAGAAACCAAAGGAAAGAGTTAAGAAATGACAAAATGTTCAAAGCAATGAAAGTGTTAAACTGAGTTTGAGGACATTTAAACTGTGGTCTTTATTTCCACCTATGAGGAATTTAGGAAACTTGTGAAATACAGCTTTCCAACCAAATTTCAGTCATGCCAGGAATGAAATTGTGCTTCTAATTGAGAATTTGGTTGTGTCCTCTTAATGAGAAATTAAAGCATGTTTTCAGTTTTTGTTCCACAAATTGTTTTCTTCTTTGCTGCTTCTTTTTTTTTTTTTCACAGCTTGTTATGTTAATATTTGAGTGTTTAACCTTGGTTTTTGTTCTCACTCCACAGTACTAGGAGATCTCTGTGACACGTATTCCTTGAGCTATTCTCTGATATGCAGGTGGTAAATGTTCAAGGTCATGGTCCTTGTAGAAAGGCAGGAGAAAGGTGAAACAAAAATTTATCTGAGTAATTTTCTGCTTCTTTTGCTTTTATTGAAACTGAAGCTTATACTGAATTAGGACCTTCTGTTTCTTTGCATTATAATAGGAACACAGAGTATTTGTTTTGGTATTTCCAGGACTAATTTTCAGTTTTTAGAGTACAGAAAAGACAAATATGGATTTTGTGAATCACAGGGAAGATAGTACCTGGCTAGTTGATGTCCTCATTGAAACATATGTATAGTAATATGTGTGTGTGGCTTTTGCTTTACCTGGTAAATTGCCTTTATCTCAACCCACGAGTTTTCTCCTTTTCACTCTTTCAATTCTCTCACCCCAAGCAAGTGGCTGTGTGGGGCTGAGTTGTCAGCTGGGGTTAAACCACAGACATTTTTAAGAAAAAATCATATTTAAATGAGAAAGCAACATCTTTTTGTGTGTTTGTTGTTTGTTTCTTAATTGTTTGTTTGTTTTTTATGAATATATACATTTGACAGAGGAAATTAAAAGAAGAAAAATTTCAGATAATTAATCTGTTTGTCATATATGTTAACATTATATTTAGCAATACTTCTTTCATTCTCAGACAGCAATTATTCACCAATAAGCAAATTCTGTTGGGAAAAAATACATCTGCTCAAACCTAGATATTTCATTAGTTAAAAATCTGGCTACTGAGTTACTGAATCTGGAACTTCACAAGGTACCACTAGAAGAGGATATGAAATATCCAGGACATTTGTGCCATAAATGTGTAAACTATAGATATGTATAGATATTAGACTTGTGTTTATATGCATTTGCATAGACAAGATGACCAGATGAATCCTGGCATCCAAACCCAAGAATTACTCCCTAGTTATGCTTGCAGCACATGTGGTAGAGTTTAAACACAGCCAACTATCACTCCCAGCTCAAGTCTGATCTACTCCTTTGTGTTTCACAGCCCAGGAAGGAAGAACAAGTTTGAACACCCATTTCTGCCTCAGAAATTAACCTCTGGTCCCCAGACAGGTCTTTTGGAAGATCTGTAGCTGCAAGGAGCCTAGTGCTCTTCATCAGTGATGCAGCGTCATGTAGATGACCTGAGGCTCAATACTGGAGGTGCATTATTTAATTTTTAATCAGACTTTTTTTTCCTTGTTTATTTCTTTGTCACCAGGGGAAAGTTTCTTTTGTATTTATATGTTAGGGATCTCGTATTCTGGCCTATCTGATCTCAGGAGATGGTTGGTGGCTTTTTTTTTCAGTTGCACTGTAAAAATTATTTCCTCCAGAACAATTGCCCTGTCAGCAGTGTAGTCAGCAATATTACACATACATTTCGTTTTTCCTTCACTCCCAATGTTATATTGCATTACATTTTTGGAGCAATCTCCTCCATAAATCTACTCTCTTAAGTTCTAGAAAAGCAATTTGCAATGTTGTGCTTTCTTCCCAAACTTCACCAAGTACTGTTGCTTTCTTGCTGCAAAATAAATAACAGGGTGTGATAAAGACATCTATTTCGACAGTGCTGATTAACTAGCACAGCCGTGTCCCTTCCAAAAAGCAGCTCCTTTTGAGTGAGCAATCCATTTCAAATGGTCTTTGGTCTTGTTGCTCTGCTGTGTAATCCGTTTTTTGTTTGTGTGTGTGTGTGTATGGGCTCTTGAATCATAGCCAGCTCCACTGGTTCCAAGTGATCCTTGGAAGTGTGCCAGTGTAGAAGTAGAGAGAGGACAGGAAAATGAGACCTTCTTCTTTTCTTTCCCCAAGAAGTTTTTATAAGAATCAGATCCTTCTTGGACGGTGCAGGCCCATCACCACAGCCATGAGGAATTGTTCAAAAGCATCTAAACCCTGCAACCAAATCCATTCTATGTACATATTTTTATAGAACAAGATTAGTAGTTATCTGTCATTTTAAGGAAAGCAGAATGAAACAATTGTTTCTATCTGTGCCAGCCTTTTAAGTTCTATTTTCCCATTCCCAGGAACTATCTGAGCTGGCTGTTCCTGCACTGGCAGCTGTCTTCTGCCACCATACTCCTTGTACTTTGTTGAAAACAGGGCCAGAATTGGTTTACGAATTTTCATCCTATAAAACTAGTTTGAAAGTATTTGTTTCTAATTGTGGATCCATCTAAAAAGAATTACCCGTAGAAAGATCTGCTTGGCCACCACATCATTTTTGCTGTCTTTTGACCATGAGTACTCCAGAGTATCTGCAGAGCTGATGCTACCACAGCTCCTTCAGGCTTCAGAGATGTGTTTATGAGATGGTGTGGGGGCTGATAGCAGGTGTCTGGGCAGAACCAAAATCTCCTGTGTAGAGGGCTTATGATAAAATCAAGGCAGAATCTGTTAGTGCCAAACAGTGGATGAGTTTCTGGAGGAAAGAGAAATATTTTCTTCACAGCATTCTGGCATAAAGCACAGCAGGGCACACAATGTGCTAAACAATGGCAGGACTGTGTACACTCTGGCATGTACTGCAGAAACAGTCTCTTCTTTACTGAGAAGTTTCTCTCTCTGCTCTGGGGAGTTTTTCTAATTATTTGCACAAAAATTCAGGGAAAGCTCCAATGTTCAGGCATGTGACCTGTCATGGATTTACTTGTCATTTTTCCCTTAGTCTCTGATAATTTTATTACTTTTCCTTTTTACGTCCCACTGTAGCCTATTCTCACTGTCATCCCATTCTGGAGCCCATTCTTAAATTCTTTTCTATTCTGCAATTGATGTGCTGCATATAAAAAGAGTGCTACAAAAGTTCTGAGGTCTAATGGGCAAGTTCTGCCTCACCTACTAGCTTTTCTAACCTGTATCACAGATCTTTGCAAAATTAGAAGGACTAGATATGAGAATAAAGATATATGACTGAAGTGATACTGAGGTCAAAAGTTTTGAAGGACTGTAACAGTCCTTCAAAAGGTTACTGTACCTTTTGCCAGGTACAGTAACCACTGCTTCCTTGTCCAGAAAATGAGAACAGCACAGCTCCATCATCACTCTTGCATTCTTGGAAGTGGGAGGCTTATGAAACTGGAAGATGTCATGTAGGAGTAGGAAAGTCTCCATGACCCATCTAGAATAACCATTTCCCACCCTTGAACGATTTTTATCAGTCTTGTTTTACACTTTTTGAATTGATTACTGTCGTCTTCCATGTCTGTCAGTAGTCTTAAAAGCCGCTTTCTGTGAGTAGTGGTTCCAGCTGAAGTTTTCTCAAACTGACTTTCAAGTTCATGGGTAGTTAAGCCAAGCATGTGCTCAGAAGAGAGCTCTGGTCAGACTTAACTAAGCTCCCTTAACAACCACAAATAATTTCCCCACTGGTTCCCTGTGTTAAAGAAGGAAACTTGGTTTGAAGATTAATTTCAGCTTCTCCTTTTCCCAGGGTGTTAAAGGTCAGTCCCCTGCTGATTCTGGCTTGATTGAACCTTCAGGTCATTCCTGAATAGCCTCAGAACTACAAAGCATTGTTTGAGTCATTAGGAGCAAAGAAAAGTGCTGCAATGCAGATCAGCAACTTAGGAATATCAAGATGAAAAATGACAGCCCCTGAGTAATTTCATTAGTGTTGTTAATACTTGAGAGGGCTGAGGGCAGAATTTGTACAAACCTCATGCATCAGAGTAAGATTAAAACTGAATATCTCAAGCCATATCCTGTGGTGATAGAGAGGAAGGAGCAGTTCTCCATTATATGTGTACTTGGTAGGGATTCCAAAAGGGTTGTTGTCTCTTGTTAGTTCCAATGGATAATTCTAGCCCCATGGTGTGACAATTATTTCCTCTGACAGAGGAAAATATCCAGCCTGGATCCAGCTATGTTCCTATATTTTCCTGGATCCCAGGAGAGCATTTAGTTTCCGTGACTCTGTAATCCCTTATCCTCACATCTGCAAACAGTTGAGAGAATAACTTTGGATGTGTGTTCAATGACTCTGAACATTTAGCTTAGTTCTTGCCTGTTACCCCTGTGCAAAGAAAAGGAGAAGGAAGGGAGAAAGGAAGCTTAAGAGAGTGAAGAAAAGGTCAGCATAAATGAAAAGCAGCATAGGACTGTGGATGGGGCAGCAGATGGAAATTAGTAATTTTGTTTCTCTCAGAGGCTGTCCCAGCCCAACTAAATCACAGCAAACATATTGCCTCACCTTTACAGCTAGCATCAGTTTAGCCTTGGAGTTTCTTGGTCCAGATCTTGGGACAATGAGTTTCTTTCTGCAGGTTCTCACTCTTAGCTGGAATACCTACCACACTGTACCACAAATAAATAAATTATTATTACTAGGGCCAACACTTAGATAATGGTGTGCATGGCCTCTATTCTGAGAGGATGGTTTTGCCTGTGATGATTTCTCTAACCAATATGAATGTCCCTTCTCCTAGTTTATTCCAGATTGCTTCCGTGAACTGCTGGCACTTGAACTATCCATGAAGGGCCTGACTGTTTGTCGTGTAGGTGGTACCACGGGGAATAAAATTCCTGCATTAGAATGCAATGGGGTTAAGCAGGGGAGTCTGCAAAATGCAGCAACTGCTCTTGGGCTGGAGCTTTTCCAAGCCTCTCAGTTTTCAGAAGCAAATTACGTTCTCCATTGGGAGCAGGCAGAAAAGCAAGTGTGTTACTACGTCAAGCATGAGCTTCTAAAAGAATCATAGAAGCATTTATGTTGGAAAGGGCCTTTAAGATTGGGAAATCCAGCTGTTTACTGCTATGTCTACCACTAAATCTTGTCCCTGTGTGCCACATCTGTGCATCATTTAAATACCTCCAGCAGCGGTGAATCCACCACCTGCCTGGACAGCCTGTTCCAGTGCTTGACCACCCTTTCAGTGAAGACATTTTTCCTAACATCCAATTGAAACTTTCTCTTGCACAACCTGAGGTCCTTTCCTCTTGTCTTCTATTTTGTTCTTTGGGAGAAGAGACCAACACACTCACCTTCCTACAACCTTCCAGGGATTTGTAGAGAGCATAAAGGTGCCCCATGAGCCTCCTTTTCTCCAGACTAAACACCCCCAGCTCCCTCAGCTGCTCCTCGTAGGTCCTGTGCTCCAGACCTTTCCCCAGCTCTGCTGCCCTTCTCTGGACACGCTCCAGCCCCTCAATGTCTTTCTTACCATGACAGGCCCAAAACTGAGCACAGGATTTGAGGTGTGGCCTCACCAGTGCCCAGTATAGGGGGACAATCCCTGCCCTGGTCCTGCCAGCTGCACTATTGCTGGTACAAGCCAGGTGCCTTTGGCCTTTTTGGCCACCTGGGCACACACTGGCCCATGTTCAGTCACTGTCACCAGCATCCCCAGGTCCTTTTCCACTGGGCAGCTTTCCAGCCACTCTGTCCTCAGCCTGTAGCACAGCCCTGTAGAACCGTCCTACCCTTCAGAAGATCAACTTGGTGTTATCTGAAAACTTGCTGAGAGTGAAATCAAAGCCTTCCTCTGGAAATATTCCTTCCTATACCTCATTTCCTTCTTAAGCTTCACACACAGAAAGAAAGGCAAAGACTAGCAATACAAGACTTCACTTCGGAAGCTTCTTTAGCTTTCCTGAAACTGAAACAGAGATGTTCCTACAAAACCTCTTCCCTAAATTTCCAGCTTAACCTGAGTGAATTTAAAGGTTGATCCAAAGTGCAGAGACATCAGTGGAAAACTGTCCATTGACTTAAAAAGACATTGAATTAGGCTCAGGATGATTAAAGGGCTTTCTACATTGGCTGATCCTTTAAGACTAATTCATGAGAGCAAAGTTCAGTCAAAGTTAAGTGGTTTTGAAGCACTCCCCCCAAAGTTTTCTATTTCAATAAAACAATAAAATGGTATCCCCCTACTTCAGAACAGTTGCTCTCTGAAACAAGGCCAAGCCATTTCATTAACTTTGGATCATCAAGTTAAAAACAACAATTTTTTTGTGTGTGAGAGTGCATATGCAGCAAGTCTTGTGAAATAAGCCTTTTTCTTTCGGGCAAGTTCTGACAATTAGGAAACAATTAGATGTCAAGCTAATTAAAGCAGCTTTTTCTTATATATATAAAACAAACCTTATGTTGTGAAGTGGTTCCAGTGTATTCAAAGCACTGAAAGTGGGTCTGAAAGAAAGGACTCACATCTGCCTCTCAAGGTCTACTTTCCTTATAAACTCATGAATAATCATTGTCACCAGCTTATTACTGTCAGATTAGGGGCTTAATATTACATTTTATTTAAACCTGATCCAGATGGCTGCCAAAAGATTTTCAGGCAAATGAACTGTGAGGCAGACTATCATCAAGGAACATTTTACTTTCTGTGCATACAAGTGTGTTCTAGGTCTCCAAAGTAACTTACAAAGCTGACAAACTATTCTTTTTATTTTAGTTTTTTTTTACTTTGGCACCTATGAACTTAATCTTCATCTGCAGCTCATCAATATCACTTTTCTGGCACAGGAATATAGTCAATGACCCATCCTTCATCAGATATTTAATTTACTTGAATTTACCAAGTCATTCAATTAACAAGCTAAAGAATAGAAGCAGAAGCCATGAAGTTATGTGTGCCTTTCTAGACATGCAGTGACTTTGCCAAATTTGACATTCAAGAATACTACCTCAGCATACCTGGAAAACCCATCTGGTTTTTTTTTCTTGTAGTTTTTGTGTTTCCCATTACTGAGTGGATATGCTCACCTGTAATATGTCTGCAGTAAAAGAATTTCCCATCGTAAGAATGTGGACATATTTCTTTGGTAGCGACTGACACAAAAGTGCATCTCTATTTGCAAGTCTTTGACAGAGGACAGGAGAGCTGAATACACAGCAGCCATTCCAATAGGATTGCACACTGTATCCAGTTCAGGTCCCCCTTGATTTCTGAATGATGGACTGTACTTAACTTCTTTGTAAACAATGCATGTGTGAATGTATCTGATATGTAAATGTATAAAATAAGTTAATGGTTCACTTTCATTTATGCCATATTTTAATTTTATGTTTTATTTTGATATTAAGCAATATCCCCAGTTCCAAGTCCACTTCAGGAAATGTTTTGTCTGCAAAGAAATATTTGTTCCAGTCCTCCTTTTTTTTTAAATTAAATGATTTCATTTGGTGAAAAGATCCCTTGAGGAAAAAAAGGTAATTTTCTATCTTATTTTTTTAATATTGTTTTTAAAAAGTTACATTTATTAATTCGTTTTTTGCATGTTTAGATTAATTTTTATCTCAAAAGTCTCTTTTTCATTGCACCAGAAGTAGGTGACATCTTAATTCAGAAAAGAAGACTTTTCTATCAATGTTAGCTAATTAATATAAAAATTTTCCACAACAAAATATTTTAGCTCTTACATCTTCTTATCCCACATCAATATAATAACACTATTCCATTCTGAGATTGCTATGCTAAGAAATAATGTAAAAAGAGGCTTCTCTGTTAAAAAACCCCAAATCTTAGAAAAATAAACTAAAATTCTGCAATGAAACTGTTACTAAGTTATTTTTTCCCACAGTTCCTAACATAAGGAATTTTGAAGATACTGATTTAATTTTTCATTTGAGGTGGAATAAGTTTCCCATTAAAGCTTCTGTGCTTGATATTTCACTGTGGTAAAGGCCACCACGAATCCCTTGTGATTTCTGTGACCTTCAGACTTGAAATTATCTTGTACTTAGCGTATTCTTTTCCCTCAAAAAATAGGTTGAAATTTTTTAAGTGATGGAGGGGACACAGACACATTAACATTAATGGTGACTCTGTACTTCAGTCCCCCAGACAGTTTTGAGAATCTCAGCTGCAGATGTCAGATTTGTTATTTTATGATGAACTACTGTAGCAGCATTGCATTTGTACAGATAATGGAGTCATTATCTAATCATCATCGTTCCATGTTTCACACTCTGCTTGAACTGATGTATTAATGATTTTCCACATGATAAGTGCATTTCTTAGATATATTTGATATAGCATGTAAGGTCTGTGGCACATTCTGATGGCTACAGATATCCCAGGACAGTGTGATTATAATGCCCTTGGTGGTATCCAGCCTCAAATCATAATTTCAGCTCATGATATCAAACAGTGAGGCACAGTCTGTGGGAGTGGAAGATGGCACTTCCGAGAGTATGAAAACAAAATGGGAAACAAAATGAAAAGACCCTGGAAGAGCAGCACAGCAAATGCCCACGCTCTGTCCCAACAGTCCCACTGCAGTGTTAGGCAGTGCCCTCTGCCCCCTGTTCATTAACTCAGGAGGATCTGGGGGTGATGGAGGCACTGCAGAGTTCCTACAGAGTTACTACAGAGTTACTACTCTGACCAAAAGGTGACACTAGGCTCCTTGCATGAAACCAAAATTTGAAAGGACTGCAACAAGTGTAAGTAGTGGTCTTAGACAGTGTTGTTATACTTGGGAAAGAGGAGAATGCCAGGAGACTGTGATTTCAAGGAGACATTTCCAGCAACTTTGAGAAGTCAAACACCTTTTCCAGCCCTTAAAGTGACTCACCTTCCCATGAGAGAAGGTGGCAGAGATGGAGAACTTGTCCATTTTTCTTACTATAGTGTAAACTGGAGACCAGCCCATATTTGTGCCATGTTCAAGCACCAATAAAAGGGGGACCATTGGATTGTCTTTGCAGCCCTGGTCACATCTCAAACCCAAGATTAAGAGTCACAGTATTGCCTCTAGAATGGAGACTATGCTGCCTTCAAAAACTGACTTTACAGTATGGGCTTCTCATTCCTCTGTCACATGCTATGTTATGTTGTGTTTTTTCCTATTGTCAATAAAAGGACAGACTAGATAAGTTATCAAAGAGCATAACATAAATTAAACAAGATTTTCACTAGTTTCTGGCTTTCTAAGGATGGTTCTCACTGTGGAAAAAATGTCATTCATGTTATTACAAAAAAGTACAGAGTCAATTTGAAGTGAAAGGAAATCATGGCAATTGTAGAAACAGTGATAGAAAAAACTCTGCCATAATAAATTTAGCTACTCCCCTACATTTAAACTGCAAATAGTACAATGATGTCTCTTCCTCATCAATTAAAGCATGAAAAAATTTCTCTACTGTCACTGCCTTTCGTCTACTTTGATATTTCTGTCCCTACCTCTGAGATCTTGAATGACTCTGTTCTTGTCTTCATTTCCAGCCTGGTCTCAAATCTTCTGCCCCTCATGGTCATGTTGTTCCACCAACAAGAACATCCTAAATGTCTCCTTCTCATCCTTCTGCCTTCTTTTTGGACTGTAAAGAATAATTTTCATTTCTGCTCTTCTAGCTTCAAGTCTTGTCAAACAAGATTTTTTTTTGCAGTCAGAATTTGAGTTTAATAAATTAAAAATCATATATTGCCATCTCAGTGAGTCTCATTGCCCCCATATGAGCCCACAGTACCACCAGGGTAAGTTTTATGGGAGGCAAATTTGAGTGCAACTGTGGGTGCTTGGGAAGCAATTATAAACTATGGAGTTACATCCATTGTCAAGTCTGGTAATTGGTTTCCAAAAGTGGTAGGATACTTGAGAGGTAGGCTGTGGCTTCTGACAGCATTGCTCATTTCTTTATAGAAGAGATTTAAATGACACTTAATTTCTGCTGGGCTGCACAGGCTTGACATTTCCCTTAATTTGATACAAGGTAGGATGCTCAGTCATTCACTTTTTGGGGCTATCTATGAAACTTGTTTATTTTACAAGTCTCTCTGGATATGCAGTGTTGGGAGGGGCAGATTTTCTTTCTACTCTGGGTTGTGAAGAGAGAGAGCACCAACAGCCTTCGAGCTCTGAAGTACTCTTCAGTCAGAAATATCTGCAACTTTCATGCTTAGCACCTCTCAGGACTTGAAATGTGCTCCCTGAATGTCAGGGAGAAATGCTGTGCTAGCAGCACGTGCCCCAGCACCGGTATTTGAAGGTGATATCTTTCTTTTCATCACCTCAGCTTTTCATGCCTCCGTTCGTACACTCATTTATGCAATAGGGAATCCCTGCTAAGCACACTTAGTGAAATCCCAGGCTGTATGTTTTCCTTGTGATTAGTTTGAATATGAAACAGCTGTCTCAATGATATGTTGATGTTAGCAAAAGTAATATCTGACATTTACACAGCAACCTGCAACCTTAAATATTTTCTTATAATTACATAACAGGAAGGAACAGGCTTCTCTTACAAATTCAGACTATAAAACAAAACCCTGCTACACTGAGACAGATACCCAGAAGAGTGGCACTCACCTTGGCTCCACCCTTTAGTTTGGACACAATTCCTGGGAGGAGTTCACCACCTTTTCTGTCAGAATCCATGGCCACTTGTTCTCTCATTCCTCTGTTTAGTGTTCAAAATGGGGAAATCCCAAATGGCTTTTTTGACAAAACTACTTGGTTTTCTTATGAAGAAAATTTGTTCTGGAAGAAAATGCCCTATGGGATTCCCAAGCAAAAACATATTGATACAGCCTCTGACCAAACAAGTCTCTGAATTTCTGGCTGCCAAGTATTAAAACTGTATCTTGCTGCAACATCTTTTTTCCTAGGCATCAGCTCTTGGCCCCTGCTGAAGGGGAAAACAGGGATAAATATTTCATTTGATCCAGTAGAACAGTTCTTCTCTGGAGTTAGCATTGATCCATTTTACCCCATTTAAATGTATTCCCCCCTTCCCCCAAATTGCAGATGTCTGTTTATAGTGGAGTTATAAAATCAGGAACAGGTAACAGATTGCTCATCTGACTGTGTGAAAGCTGTGATATATTACAGCTATCTAACTAGACTTTTTCTCCTCTGAATTTTCTCAGGAAATGTTTGCTTGGCCCAGCAAAAGAGTGGTATGTTATCTATAGAAATTTGAGTGGAATTCAGATACACTAACATTAATTATTTAAGGTTAGGCATCCAGTCTCAAGTCCTCATTTAGACCCTCTTTGTGGTCAGGAAGGATAGACACTCTCATCCTCTCCAAGGGACACCATCCATCTTCTCCACTGACTCATTAAGGAGTCCAGAGTGTAACTCAGGCTAGATGACTTATTTCTGATCAGCTAATAATAGGTTACATTAATTTCCTCTGCTCTCTTTTCCCTACATAAACAAACTTTTCCATGAGAAAGGAGAGAGGGGGGATATGCTAGCCTGGCCCTTCCTTTTGCTCAGTAGATGAAGATATCTGTCAAACCTCAGCATTTCACCTTTTCCACCAGCATCATCATCCCAGTCAGGAAATGTGATGGTTGCTTGTTGTTTTGCCCAGTTCAGTTTGTACTGCCTGTCTGTGTCCAGCCAGTGATGGCTGTAGTTTTCACCCTGCAGGACAGCCAGGCATGCAGGTGCTGACTCCCAGATATCCCTGCTTGGTATGCAGATGCACAGAGAGAAACAGCAGCTCCTCAGGTGCTCTGTCTCTCTCTTTATTCCCAAACATGAGGCAGCCAACAAGGGGTAAAGGAGCTGTCAGTTGAAACAGATGAATTAAATTTGTAACAAAAGAATGTCTTCAGGCAGTTGTTTAGACATACTACTAAGAATCCAGAGATTCACTTTACCCTCTGCTGCAAACAGCAGAGGAAATTAGGCAGCTGTATCCTCATTGGTGAGTTTATTACCTAACACCTGGAAAGTGAATATCAAAGATGCTGGTGTTGCCAAGCAACTGCACGAGGATGACAGCGGTCAGAGCACACACAAGGACTCTGTTAGAGGAGCACTGTACAGCAAAGGTTGGCTCCATTCACCACTGTGTGCCACAGCATGAGATTAACAGGGTGGCTGGTTCTGTCCTGGGGATGCACAGAGCTCCTTTCTGGTCATGATATATCTCTGACAGCCAGTGAAGGTAAACTGGAGAAAATGGAGCACTCCTCTGACCAGCACAATGAACATAAAAAGGAAATCTCCTTGCAGTCAAACATAGTCTGACCTTCCAAGTGTCCTAAATGCAGGACTGAGCTCAGAGGTTCTGCAAGTGCTGGTGGAGGTATCAGGAGATTTAGCATGCCTAGGGCAAATCCCTGCCTTTGAGCGTGGCTGGCAGGAGATGCCATATGTCTGTACATGTACCTCCCTTATCCTCCAGAGCTGGCTGTTTGCCAGAAGGCAAATGGTTAACTGAGAATGGCTCCTGATCCATGAATGGCTCCTGGTCTAATGAATCACGGCTGGCCCTGGACAGGTGCACAGCCAGGGCTGTTCTTTTGGTACACATGGCTGCTCTCCAGGGCCCAGGAATGCTCCCTGGGACCAATTTGTTAACACAGGAGCAGCCCATGATACTGCTGCCTCTGTATTTCTCATCCAGTTTTTCATCTGAAGAGTGGTGGAGCCCCAGGTCCTTGTGCCTCCTTCTCAGATGGCTGTCAGATCCTGGCAGTTTGCCCCTTGGCTGAGCAGTGCCATGATCTTTGGGGCTGCTTTGCTTAATACCATGTCAAACACAGCAAGGGTGTCCTTCCCCAGCAGAGACCCTGCAGGAGTCCTGGTGCACCCCTTGGTAGACACCAGGCTCTTGCACTCTCCATGCTTGCTCTGGCAATAATGAATCACATGACCAGGGAAAGTTATTTAATATCCCATCCCAAATGGCTGTTTCGTAAGCATGCTTGCAGTATTCATTATTTAGCAGATAGTGCTGCTATTTCATCTTTGTGTTATAGTAGCATCTGGAGGTCTCAGCTGAGAGGCAGCATACAAATACAAAGTGAAAGACAATTTCTTTTCAAAAACTTAACATTGTAAGCAGAAAAGCAGCATTGCAGAGTGATTTGCTCCAGATCCCACAGGGGAGTAATATCAAAGCAGTATCTCCCATCTATTTTTTTTGACTGCTAAAATAACACTGTTGATGGAACTTTTACATATATAAATAATAGAATATACCAAAGAAGAGTGTTTACTTTATGAAAGAACATTTATGATAATCCAGAGAAGAAGGCTTAGAGAAAAGTTGTGCAAAGTATACGTAGGTAAAAAACATCACTTAAAGCAGATACATCAATGAGATACCCTCTAAATATGTTCTTCTAAAGACTACTACCTGAAAACCTGATTTGAGATGAAACCAATGAAGCAGAGTTTTTCTTCTGGTTATAGATACTGTATTTCTGAATTAAATGGAACTTTTTTCACTGAGAATTGAAGATATTGTGAAATCAGTTTTATAAATTCATGTGTGTTTTGCCAAAATGCACATGCCAGAAAATGCTTTAGAAAACAATCAACATACTTGACCAGATCAATTTGTAGACTAGACTTCTCAATTTTCCTTTCAAAACTGTTCTTAAGAATTTCTATAAACTTAAAATGGTGACCATTTTTTTTTCTTTAAGTTAAATGCAGAGCTAAAACATATATTTACCTTTTTTTTCAAATTTTTGTTTTCCTGCAAATAATTTGTTGCTGACCCTAATTGTACTGCATTTTGACCTCCTTCTACTTTATAGGATATTATTTGCAGAATTACTCCTTACATTTTGGAGCAGACTGTCTGTGTCTCATTCAATGAATATTTATGGCTGTCTGAGTACTTTACTGTCTTGGTTCATAAAGATATCTCTAGTAAGGAGAGAATATAAGCATGTGTATCAAGTAGGGTGCATGTTTTGAAAAGCTTTCCTGAACTGATTTGAGTCCAAGCAACATATTGTCTTTTTGCATTATATGTTGTATCTCTGATTAAATTCTAATTCACACAGTCACAGAAAATTGCATTTCTCCCCTCTTGTTTTCTCTATATTGTGGCTCATTCCTTGTGCTTACAACTGTGGCATAATCCAAGTGAAACCCTGGTGTTTTATTGGATCCAAGAGAGAATACTGAGGTTGCCCTGAGCCATCTGAGGTCAAAATGGAAACTTTACATAATCAGGGACATTTGGATCCATCTCTGATGCTTGGACAGCACTGAAGGTGCTCTTTGACTGATGAAGCCACTCTGTAAGGTAGCAATGAATCTGTTAACAAAATCACAATATGTAGCATGGGAACAAACTCTTTTAGTCCTCTGAATAACAAGTCCTTCTAAGTTTATAACCTGGCAGCAGCTCATCTGGCACATAGGCAGAATCTTTGGCAGGAGCCTGGATATGCCCATTAGAGATAAAGAAACCTCTACCAATGTCACTCTGCTGGCATCGAATGGGGCAATCATAAAAATGTGCAACTTTGTTGAATCTTAGACATGGTTTTCTTTATTGATTTATTAATTTTTCTTTGTTCAGAATACATCAAAGTCTACTGACTGCATACAGAAATAAACAGAAATATATGCATTCACAATCAGGAGGAAGTCCAAGACCCACCCTGTTCCGAACATGTTTAACTTCAGGTGGTCAAGTTGCATTTTAGGAAACTCAGACTTAGAGAAAACATTTCTTTGGGCAAATGTTTGGAAAAGGAACAAAGGAATGAATTGCAAAAGTAGCAATTTACTCAAAGCTGCAGAGAATGACACCAACAAAAGCAACAGGCACCAGTTTTGCCTTGCATATCCTGTTAATGTGCTGTCCTTTCATCCAGTTGTCTCCCCTGACTGATGGGTTTTGGTCTGGATACATGACACCCTATATTAAAAAAAGCATGGAGGAAAAGAGAGAAAAGGATTAATCCTCAGACATCTTTTACAGAGATCCTCAGTGCAAGAAAATAACGAGGGACTCTCAGCATGAAGTTGTCATAATTTGATGAAACTGCATCCAGGCCGTTTAGGATTGCCTGTCCTTACTGCAGTGCTCTGTCACAGTCAATGACAATGAGCACATGGAACCTCTTCTGAAAATTTCCTCGAACTGTGACACAATTTGCTCACTCAGTCTTTAATTTAGATTTTTCAGTCAAGGTCCCTGTGTGGATTCACAGCCAGGGGATGAGCACCAGACAGAGAGTGAAATGGGGCACAGAGACAGTGGCTTCTGGCTGTGCAGCAGGAGTCCCACAGGCTCCTCTCTGGGCTCCCACCAGCAGCACTTGTTTTGCTGAGATTCTCATCATGCACTGCTGGATGAAGACATTTCTATCACTGAATAAAACAGACCCATGTCAAGACCCCTTGGCCTCAAGTGACTGCAAAGCAGCAGCAGAACAGAGCATTTCCCCTTCCAGTGCCTGAACTCCTTGATCACCTTTCTTGACTCCTCCACTTAGTCCATTCAATATAGTTTGGGAAATATTATTTCACAGCATAGCTGTTCTTTCTTGTTTTATTTCTGTAACGCTATCCAGTGAGGCTGGGTAAAAAAAAAAAATAAACAAAAAACAAAAAGCAGCTGTGAGCCTGTATTATTTAATACCATAAAGTGTTTTCAGGTACAGTTTATACCACTCACCTTGGACATATGAGGAAATTATAAAAATATATCCACTCCATGCTGTTATCATTTAACTTGTGCTAGGATATAGAGTAGGGACTTGCAGAGAGACTAAAAATTAGCCATCAAAACTGTTTTCAGTAAGGATATTTCCACATTTTTATATATTTATGGAGGAAAGGATTTCAGAAAGTCATAAGTCTCCTCTTCTGACTGATGTTTGCACTTCAAACATCACAGAATCACAAAATTGCTTGGGTTGAAAAGGACCATAGAGATCATCTAGTTACAATACCTGAATATGGTCTAGAGTTCTTGGGAAATTGTACATATTTCTGCAATTTTATTACCTATGAAAATTCTCTTTTGCCAAGAGCTCCTATGATGGAACACTTTTCTGAAAAACAAGTGATGAAGCATCATAGGGGAAGATGGAACTTAGTGGCAAAATGTGATGTGAAGTTACAAAAATGACTTCACTCAAGTATTGTGAGGAAAATGACAGCATTTGTTTATAAAGATGTCTGAGTTATCTGAGAACATATTCAGGAGTTTCAGGTAATTTCTGACAGGACATGTGAATATTTGCTAATCAAGCCACTTAGTTTTTGAACTGGAAAAAATAATGAAGGTGGATTCACATAGTTTACTTCTGTATTAAAAGTGGGAAGATGATCAAATCATCAAGCTCATGCTGACACAGCTGAACCAATGTTAACACAGCTGGGGAATTTTTTCCTGAAATTCCCTTGTGTGAAAAGGCTGCAGACACGCTAACACTAATATCTCAGAATTTAACACTCTCAGGCTTTTGGGAAATGCAATTTAAACATAAAATTTTAGCTGTATGGTGGTTCAAAATTAGATATGCATTTTTCAGTCTAAACTATTGTCAAATTTAAAACCGTTTTAGATCAGGTAAATTTAAATATAATTAGTAAAAATGCATTGCATTATGGGTAAGATAACTTTAATACCTACACGAATGAAAAAAAAGGAAACTTGTATCAAGAAATTAAATGTTCTCCTAAGCATCTTCCACGTCCACAAATTAACTCAGTTATTCCTATTTTTATGCATTCGAGATTTTTATACTAAATGCTTTCAAGGTTATAACTAACTTTCTCTAAGTGTTCCTCAGCTATCAGAATCTTGATGTACTGTGCAATCTACTTTGCATTTACTTCACATGTGGCTTTGCTGAAGTTTGAGCAACACTAGTAAATGCTTGTTTCTTTTAAATAATTTATTTATCAATGGATTTATCTTCTACCTATTGTAAAATTTCTACTAGGAGTATGACAAGTATAGCTTTAAAAGTTTTTAGATAAGTGCTCTGTAAAAATCACTCAGCATAGAAAATTTTTAGAAGAACAAATGAGAGAATGTTTATTTCTTGCTACAAAAAATACTATGATGTGAGAAAGAAAAGTGATTTGTCTTAAATTTAAGATTAACTTTATCCCCTTAGCTTGAGCCTTTAATCTGTAGAAAAGCCTGGGGATTTATGAGTGTTAACAGACCTGAATTTTTTATTTCTCCTTCTTTCCTTTTACTTGTTCATTTTCCATCTGTGCGTCCCCCAAGAACCTGAGAACAATGATTGAAAGGAAAGATAGGTGATTTATTTGATATGTCTCTATTCTGCCACACAGACAGCAATACAGTTCAAAGCAAGGTCATGGCTGATGGTTTAAACTAACATAACATTTTGAAATTCAGTGGCACCGAGTGTGAAGGACATAACAGTACCTGGAAAGGTACAAATTTTTGCATGAGCACTATGCCTCAATGATCCTTGTGGGTCTCTTCCAAGTCAGAAGATTCTGTGATTCTGTAAATAATATTAATCTTATAGAACTGTGTTAATTATATCCAGAGATGTGAAGCACATCATTTGATGTTCAAAATTCACAAGGACTTTTCCTGCTGCCAAGAAGGTTGCTAAAGATAATTGCTCTAAGTGTGAACATTTTACAGTACATGGTGAAATATGCATTTACAAGATCTGTAATGTGCTGATTATCCTTTATCGAAAAATAAACTACTGGTCTTTGTTTCATATATTTCTCTGGTATGTGAATTTTGATTTTAATTTTCTAGTGGGAAAAGGAACTGAACAAGGTCTTCCTGAGACTCATACCCTCACTGTTACAAAAAGGTCCATTATGTAAAGAACTCTCCTCTACCACCCACTTTTAAAGACTTTTGGGATAATTTCAAAGTGATTTTTTTCCAAGAGAGGACATGAGGTTCTGCATCCTAATTTAATTGAGGAGTTTGAGCTTCAAAGAAAAGCTGAAGTTTCAGGTACTTTTGTGCTTAGTGTTTCTTACAGCTTCCAATCCAGTAACTTTTTCTCTTTTCAATCACTCTTCTCAAACAGTGCACTCATATAGAGAGCTTATGTCCTAAAACATGGATTCCAAACGGAATGTTTTGCCCAAGATTTATGTTTTGTATCACCTGACCTGTAGCACTCACATTCCTTAACCAGCCTGGTCCAAAAGAGGCCAAATGGCTTTTTGTTCTTGCAATTTCACTGGAGTAAATAAGGAAGTATCTCACAAAGTTCAATGGAGTTATGGTGGCACAATATTGTTTTTGATAGTGTTGGATTAGGTCTTTCATAACAAGTCCAATTAGCACCTGATTGATCTGGGAAAAGCAATTTAATAACTAATGAATATTGGAGAGATGTGATATAAATACACTAGAATGTAAATGCACTAGAAATAGATTCACTCAAAAACAAATGGGAAAATATAAATTAGGGGAGGAAAAAATAAAAAAAATCAATGTAAAGACAGTAATGAAGAAGTGTATTTAAAAGTCAAAACCATTTTTTTTCTGAATTGTATTTTCTGTGAATATCCAAAAAAAGCCCTTATATCCTGTATTATTTCCTTATTTGGATCATCCTGAACAATTGCAGACTTCCTCCACTAAAAGCTCACTTAGACAAGCAATGGCAAGCTTCAGTCTGCAACCCAATAGATGTATGGGAAATGCCTGTGGGAAATTCCAAGCTCAAAAATTGCAGCAGTAAGGGAGGAAAAAAAAGTGTTTTCTTAATTGCTGATTTTCCCATGTTTGATCTCATATCTGTAGAAGAACAGAGCATTTGACTATGGCTTTAGATTAACCAAGTATGCAGAAAACCAAAGGAAACAAATATTTGAAAAATCAAGTACCCTATGTGACATGGACATAAAATGAGGGATTAATTGTTTTCAAACTGAGCACATGACATATACTCCTTTTCTAAAATAAATGTTTGTAGTCCTCACCACAAAGCTGAAAAGAGTAGGGGAAAAGGAAGAGGAATAGGGGTGGGAAGGGGCGAGAAACAAGGAAAAGGGAGGGAAGAACATCTTTGTCTAGTTAAAGCAAAATAAAAGCTGAAATGATCTTTCTGTTACAGCCTCAGTGATGCTACTTCTGCAATTCTGTTTGGAAATGGAAGAGATAATTGCATTTTCAACTTTGAACCCCTGCCACTCATTTCTGTGCTGTGACCTCAATAGTCTGTTTGATTGCCAGCCTGTTGAGGTACCAAGAGCAAAACAGTGGGAAATGACACAGCAGAAATCAAATTGCATGAGTCATTTTTTTTTTAATTTCCTTTATGTTCCTTACATAATTCTGATGGCAGCAGAGCTAAAGTTAATGAACAGTAGTAAAAGCATCTGCTGAAGCTATGTCAGTAGATTCACCTCTGTGTTCACAACTGCAGCGCTGCAAAATTTACCCAAGGTCTCTTTGAAACAACTTTTTAAATGAGGTGAAAAGTACCAGAATTATACAGCTCATGAAGGAACCATATAGTGTTGTGGTACCATAAATAAATGCTGACATTTCCTCACTAGTAACTACAATAGCAGTGGGTAAAAAAAAATTAAAATTCAGGGGGTTAGGCTACTATAAAAATTTTACAAGGTTAAGCAAAGGGAGAAACTAGAGCACTGTGAAATGTCCACTGTGCCTTTTAACCAGATTTCTAAGGGCAAATATCACCTTCTTCCCCTCAGGGGTGCCCAGACTTTCAAAAGTAAAAGAGAAAAGCCCCATCAGATTAGTTTCTGGGCTTTGCAGCAGGAGGCATTGCTTGTATGTAATTGCTCAGTTTCATTATTCATGCGCTAAGAGCAAAGTGCTCAGTTGAAAGAAATTGGCAAAGTCTGGGGCACTACAAGGAAGATATTTAAGATTTCATTCAATAAAATACTTTATAATAACTTATGAAAAATTCATTTCCTGAAAAAGGAAATACCAAGTATCCACTTAATTTGTGTGTGTTGGTATTGTCATATGCAATCCATGTAAGGATGACCATGGGGGACCAATTGCTTTCTCATGGGAATCACATGAGAAAGGATAGGGGGTCTTTTGTTGCTGCTTTAATTTCAGTGGCTGCTCCTGGAAGTTAAGTAGTAAAACTGCTCTAATAGCTCAAATTCCCACAAATGGTTCACTGGAATGATCATGTTTCTCCCCTGTACCGATGTGAATAGTGACACTGGCAGGATAGCAGGATGCTGGGCCAGTGACTGTGAGCTTCTTGATGATTCTGAGATTTGTTCATCAAGTTCCTTAGACTTAAATCCTTAAATGAAAAGCTTAAATCCAACGACTCTTGCTTGTCCATGAGTCAGCTGACTTGTGGAGCTGGTATTCTGAATCGTTTGGCTTGGGAAAGCTGCTTACCCACATTTGCCTTGATTCTTCAGTCTGACAAATAAAGATAATTAAAAATAAGCAACTAAGAGCAAACTCAATAAAGGGTGGGCTGCATAAAATTAAGTGTAGGTCTAACACTATCTTCATTATAAAACTGTGATCTTGAGTCCTCCCTTCAGTTGCTACAAATTCCTGCAGGAGACTGGAAGTCATGGACACCCATTTACCTTCTGCTGGGCACCCATAACTCCTGAACCAATGCCCAGACGCACCTCAGGTTTGAGACAAGGCACATTGATCATATTCAAATTCATCACAGTTCAGAAACTAGAATTATCATTTCTCCTCTGAGGCCTGGATATAGGCATTTCAAATTGGATTACACTGAAAATACACCAAATATTTTTATGAAGTTCTGAATATTTCTCTTCCTGCCTCTGCAAAAAACGCAGAGGCATTTCCCTCACAGAGAATGTTTTAAGCTGATACTTGGGGAGGCAGAGGACATGGAGACAAAATCTAGGCTATGTACCCTCTGCCTGCTCTCAATAGGTTCAAGAGCTACATTTTGGCTAGGACAACAGTGGCCTCAGGCCCTGCAGCCTCCCTTAGGAAATAACCACCATGCTTCCAACCTGTTGACCATATTGCATATTGTTTGCATTAGAAACATAGAGGGTTGAGCAGGCCACCATTACACAGGTTCCCTGCTCAGGGGATTAGTTCAGAATGCTAGAGTAACACAGAGGCATATCTTCAGGGGAAAGAGGGAATGGGAATAACCACGTTCTGTGCTGCAAGATGGGAGAGGAGGTCACTCTGCATTATCTTGATATCACTGCCTTAATTGTGCATCCACTGAGGAAAATGAAAATAGGGATATTGTCACTATTTCTGCTCCATAGAGATCTAGGCACCTGAAATGGGCTTTCTTTAGGAGATTACTGTATTCATGAAGTTTTCCTGGTAAAGAGTTACACGCAATTCCCTGTTCAGTCTTTGAAATTTCCCTTGGAGAAAGTGCAGATTATTTTGAAGACTTCTATCATATACCTTATTTCTCTTACAAACTGTGTAAGAAGCAGAGGAACTTGCCTCAGTGCTCTGGGTTTCAGCCTCAGGAGGGCCAAAACATCTCTTTCTCTGCCAAAGCACATGGGTGTCAGTGTGGATCCTGTTTCAGATTTGTCTGGTTTTGTTTATTTTAAAGATCAAGGCTTTTAGTTAAAAATATCTAAAAAGTAACTAAAAGCTGTACCCCATATAGATTACAAATTGCATGTACTTTTCAGCCTGAAGAGTGACAGCCAAGTAAAATAAACAGTTTTATCTTCATCATGGTCATGACTCCTGGAATCTATGGAGTGAATACCACCCTTGCAGGTGCTGAGGTATTAGTGTCAATAACAGGTGTGCAGTGCAGATATCTGCTGGACAGCAGAATGGTGGGCTGCTCTTGGGGCTCACAAGGCCAGTCTTTGGGGTGGTAAGGATGAGATCAAGCTGCCTTATAATTCTCATGGGTTGGAAGCTCCTGAGAATGCAGCTGCCCTTGTGCACAGGTCACAGCTGATCAAATGTGCAGTGTGGCTTGTGTTTGCTGTAGGTGGAAGGTTATTATGGGAGAGGAGGCAGCAGACAACCAAGGAGTTATGGTTCTATTGCTGCAAAGGTCAGGGATCTCCAGCTCTCTGGTCTGCATGCTGCTAGTCTTTGCAAACAAAGTGTCTCATGCAGCAGCCTGGAAATTGTAATGGTGACTACATTTTGTCATCTGAAGTTCAAAAAGAGCTCGATCTGAACTCTCTGGAACTTCATCCAAAATTCAATTCTTATTGTGAAGGAACCAGTGCTTCCTTAGAAAACTGGAACACCCTAGCATTTATTGAACCATGGCAATTATAAATAAGGGATCATTACTTGCAGTTTTATAGCCTTTTCATCCTGAATTTTCTGGATATTTTCAGCATAAGCATTCACTAACTCATAGCCTCATGATAGCACAGAGTTATGGCTGTTTAACAAATCAATTGATACCAAGAGGTTAAGCAACTGGGTTATTTTCACAGAGGGAATGACTGCATAGCCAGCAATGAAAAGATGCCAGAAATTCTGGCATTAGGTACTTCTAAATCGCTGTGCATCATTCAGAAGACACTGATAAAATATTTGCCTTCCTGAACGCTGAGACACACTGCCCTTTCCTTAAAGGAATGCTGCATCCCCCACTCAATAGTTGTATTGTCTCTTGTAATTCTAAGGCCCATGAAAGAATATGACTGTGAAGGACATCAGGAGGACATTTGGTCCATTTCCCCAGATTAGTCATTCCTGAGAGATATCTGTTAGGACAGGCTGGTTTTTAACAGTATGGTGTCCTTAAAGTCCTTCAATATTAGAGATCCCCTGGCCCCCACCTGTAAAACCTTTTCAGTGATTTTCTGTTCCTAAATTTTTCAGTACTTTTCACGAAGTCTGACCCACATGCTTTTTGTAATTTAAAACTGTTGCTTCTTATTCTATGCTTTGTGTCCATGAGCACCAGACATTCCTCCTCATCCTTTCATAACAACCTTTCAGACACTTGAAAACTGTTATCCTCCTCCTCCGCCTACTCTTCTTTACACCTCTTTGATCTCAGGGTCACATTTCCTTGACTTCTGGTTCTTATTGAGTCTCTGCAATACTTCTCTAACTGCTCCAGCTTTCTAGAAAGTTATTGCCTGAAACCAAACCTGAGGCATGCCTGAGGGAGGCCTGATCATCATGTGCAGTCACAATAAAACATCTGTTGGCTGCAGGAGTGCTGCCTCATTAGTTGTTCCTTATCTTCAATCCCTGAGGCCAGCAATTTCTATCTTAGAGCCTGCCTGAGAGTTCACAGAATCATAGAATTACAGAATGGTTTGGGTTGGGAGGGATCTTAAAGATCATCTAGTCCAACCTCCCCACCACAGGCAGGAACATTTTCCCTTAATCAGGTTGCTCAGGGCCCCATCAAACCTGGCCTTGGACACTTCCAGGCATGGGGCACCCACAGCTTCTCTGGGTAGTTCCTTTCAGTGCCTGACCACCTTCTGAGTAAAGAATCTCTTCCCAACATCTAATTTAAATCTCTTTCAATTTGAAGTCATTCTCCCTTGTCCTGTCACTACAGGATGTTCCTCTCTGGTTTTCTTGTAAGCTCCTTGCACGTCCTGGAAGGCTGCTGCTGTTAGGTTTCCCCTACAGGGCATTCTGTTCTCCAGGCTGGACAGTCCCAACAGCCTCATCCTGCCTTCAGAGGAGAGCTGCTCCATCCCTCTGCTCTGCTCCATGGATCTCCTCTGGACCACCAGTGCTCTAGTCCATGTCCTTGTTGTGCTGGGGGCCCCACAGCTGGGTGCAGTGCTCCTGATGGGGTCATTTGTTGAATTTTTTATATTTGTCTGTATTAAACTTTATCTTGGTTTTTTTCAGCCCATTCTTGAACCTGTCAGGATGATTTTTTAATTTGAATCCTACTCTCCAATTTATTCACAGTCCTTCCTAGCTTCATGTCAGCTGCAAATCTAATAAGTGTATATTCCCTTCCATAACTCAGGTCATATTGCATTCACTTTTATAAGCTTTAGGAAGACTGAAAGAAATCAGCAGACAATTTGGCAAAAGACTGCTCCTATGTACCACTCAACTATAAAAAAAGTTTACTTTGTTTTTTCTAAATATATCTGAGACTTCCATGGTTTTGGTGCTTTTTTAAAACGTTCAATATTTTTAAACCTTCTTTATTTTTCTGGGTAAATTTTTTAATATTAACCTTTTTTATTAGCAGTTTTTAAAAGTCTGTTATGGGGTAGAGATACCAGATGTAAAACACTAACCACTCACATTGTGCTAACATTTTTAACGTTGTACTGAACTACATAAACCACAAATACAGTACAAATGCCACCAATATGACAGAGATTATCCAAATCTGCTGACACCAGCAGTCTCCAGGGGAAAATTTCTGTGTGATCAGTTTTAATCAAGCCTTTCTCTGAAGCTTTTATGTAGGCTTCCACTCATGCAGGTTAGGGCATTTGCCAAGAGAGTATTTTCCTTGCTGTTTATGTAGTGCAGCAAGTGACCATTAGAGGAAGGAAGGTAAATCCTGATATGTTTGATTTGCTGGGCCATGGTGACACCTTTTCCATCAGAAACAAAGCTTTCTTGTAATTCAGCTTACTCAGCAGGGTTCATAAAGCTGGATAATCCCATGACTTTCAGCTGCTAAATCTGTTGCAGATATTTAATATAAAACGACAAGAGCCATCGTTCTTTAAACTATTTCTTTGACACTTAAAAAAATTCTGAGGCCACTCACCCAGTATGAACCAAAACTTACAACAGTGTATAAAGTTATCTTTGTTGCAGATCTTTGTGATTTACGTCCCTGAGCATTCTGAAGTTTCCTGGGAAGCAGAGGATTTAAACTGAGATTACCTAATAATGTTTATCTTGTTTATTGGAAAAGGCACTATGAAAACCATCCAGATCTTTAAAAATGTTTTTAATGTGGGAATCAACAGATGTCAGGAAAATTAGTTTCTCTTAACTCTACTGGTTTTTAAAGTTTCACTTATTAATATTTATCTACATAGGTGGTTTTTTATAAGAGATACCCAATGGGAAGGCTTTTTTGCATCCTTGGTTACCCAAAAAAAAAGGGAATTTAAATGGATTTTTAGAGCTGTTGAATTCCACGTGGGGTCTTGTACTACTTTTGCTTGTACAAAAGTAGATCAGAGTTTTCTGTATTACCCAACAGCTGCTAGACAGGATGCACCTTCTTTTTCACCCTCTTCATGGGAGTTTTTGTCAGTAAATTGTGTTTCCAGTTGTGTCTGTGAGAAGATCTAAAGTCCAGGCATTGGCCCTTTGGACTACTCTACCCTGAACTCTTAGCAGACTGCAGGCTGAGGTGGTAAGTCCTGCTAAATGTTTCACCAAAAGGCCCGTGGTCCTTTTTCCTCAAAATAAAAATAGTCATTTCAGATGTTCTCCATCTTTAACAAGATATATCCCCGAGCATAATCTTTAATTTTCTGCTTTCAACAACATTTCGGGCAATGTTATTTAGTTCTGTGTTAGAGCATTTTCTAGCACACTGGCAGATATCTTTAAACTTTGCCTGAAGTAATGCCAACTAAAATTTCTGAGATAACTTAATCCTAAGGAAACCTGAATATGTTGCCAAGAAGGGGCATTGACACTTACCATTGTGCATTTCTCTTGATATGACCTTAAACAAGGTAGCAAACAGTGCCAGCTGAAAGACCCAGTGCAAGCGTACACAGAATATGCTGCTATGGAGCCATAAATAACACTTTAAATATGAATGAAAAGGAACTGTGGGCACAAGAGGACTTAATTATTTTTCTCTTTTTCCTCTTAGTAGGGTTCTCCAGATCATAGTTGGAATTCATGTTCCTTTGGTTCTCCCTCAGGGATACTGTAGGCACAGTCTCTTTTTCTATGATACCTGTTTTCCAAGGTCCATTAACACTGGATGCTCTGTGTAAATTGAATATTGTCCTGGTACTGCAGGGCCTCTTGTAACCCCTATGGGGAGGACATTGCTAAATGTGCTCAGAAGCAAATGGATCCAGAGATGCTGCTGTGTTGCCAAACCACTTTTTATTCTTGATTCTTCTCTATTCCTCAAGGGCTGGTCAGCAAAACGGTGAGTGGGAGAGTTGTTTTACAGATTTGTTGTTGTCAAGAGTGAAAGGAAATTGGCAGCCCAAAACAAAACTGAAAAATGTATCTTGTATTTCTGCAGACAGGAATCATCTTGGAAAGAACCAAGAAGAGTAAAGTTTGATAGTGATTCCTAGAATGAAGTACAAAGGCTTTGAAACTGGCTAAAGTGAAAATAACATAGACTCCCAAATTTATTCCTTGCCTTCTAATTTGTCATGATACCAGCTTAGACATATGTTTCTGCCTTTTTGAACAATAGTCAAACTTAATTTTAGTCACATAGGTTTTCTGCTATGATACATGAACTTTGATAATTAAAGGAATGATTGTATGATGACAGGATAACAGGCCCTCTGGATAGGAACTGATAAATGCCATATATCATAACTTCTACACAACTCTGGAATCTCATGTGCAAGCTTGGGAAAGATGGACTAGATTAAAAAAAAAATGGTTAGGTGAGTGCATTACTCATTTAAGAGATGTGTATTAAAAGAGTAGGTGTCACTAATTCCTGATCAAATTAGAGGGATGGTTTGAGTGGGAGTTTACAGGAATTATCCTGAACAGTATGCAGTGCTTTTTCAAGGCAGGATGGAGAACACATTTATTAAGTTCACAGAGAGCACCAGCTGGGCAATATAAGTATGACAAAGCAGGATTAGAACTACAGCAGTGTTGATAAATTGGACAAATAGCCTGGAAAAATAGAATGTAATTCAATAAGCTCAAAAAGTGCAGTGCTCTGCCTTTTTGCATGAATACTAAACCACACATAAGCTGAAGGGTAATGCAGCAAATCTGCAGAAAGGTTTAGAATGAGTCACCAATAGAAATACCTTTGGCTGCAGAAGGGAGACAGGTACATGTGTGTTTACTCATTAAGTGCCACCTGTGTTATAACAGGAAGATTTCTGAATGAGGTTATTACATCTTCAGTGTGTGTTCTGTAGCCAGCTTGGTTGAAGAAGAACAAGAAATGTGTAGATTAGCTGGAGAGACACCAAAGGACAGTAGTGAGAATCATGAAGATTGAGAGGGGACATTTGGGGGAAAAATGAAGATGTTGGATATTTTTGATCCAAAGAGTGGAAGTTTAAATAACAGAAATCTTAGATGTGGAGGGGAATGAACTCTTCCCTTTGTCTGCCTGTTGAATAAGAACAAATTATCTTAAATTGTGACAAGGCAAATACAAGTTGAACATAAGGAAAATTTTTCCAGGAAGAAGAAAAATTAAGTTCTTGATCAGAGAGTCTGAGAGAGCACTGGAAATCCCACATGAGAAATCCCTAAAAGATGTTTGGACAAATGTCTATCAGAAATAGCATAAGAATAACTCCAGTCTCAGAGTGAAGCAATGACTGGATGATTCCTTCAGTTATTTTCTGGTTTTATTTCATATAATTCCAAATTTATCTTAATTTTTGACAATGTGTGTATTCCTTTGGCTGAGATAGTTCTACACTTGAATTCTATTTTTTCTGTGTTTAAGACACTGTGATTAATCATTATTTCTGACAAACTGTCAACCAAAACAAAAGAAGTGTCTCACTTGACATGTGCCTGACTTATCACAGGATCATTTTATCCATTTTTTTTTTCCTGATAAATTATAAAGCCATGTGAAAAAATTGCATGTACTTTCGATAAATTTTCCCTTTTGGCCTCTACTCTGCCATCAGTTTCATGTTCCCCCAGCACATTTCTCTCATGCCAACAAGTTCAAACAGTTACCAAAAGGTGTCTGAATCTGGCAAGGACCCTACAGAGAAGAGAGCTCTCATTATGGAAACACCTTCTCTCCCTTCTTCTCTCCTGAGGACAACAGAGAGCACCTTGAGTAGAGGGATACATGGTACTACCATGATACATGGTACTCATTCAGTCCCAATCTGCCATTAAAATGTTCCCTCTGACAGCTGGTGAACATGCTGTTGTCTCTCTGCTCATGCCAGGGGTCACTCCTGGCTTTGCAAAAGTGTGCAGAGTTTTCTTTCTAGTTGGGTAATGTCCTAAACTATTACATTTGAAAAACATTTTCAATAAATTAGGATGAAGACTAAAAATATAGAAATCTAGGCAATCAAAGGAGAGGATCCTATTGATTTCAGCAGGGTGGAATCAGATCCCTTACAGAAAATATCCAGAGGTAAGTGCACTGGTTATGAAGTTTTTCTTCCCTTGTAATCAGTTCCTTTGGTCTCATATTACCAAAAGCATCCAGAGAAATATATACAAAGAAACAAGGACATTTTAAGAATGCTGCTTACGCTTTCTTTTACTTCTCTTTGAAATACCTTCCATATACCAAGTAATGAATAACTCAGGCAACCCAATTTCCCAGCAATAAAACCTTTACAGAGACTCCACTATTGCACAGGGTCTTCTTCTCTGCGTAATGTTATTTAATGTGAATTTTCTGCTGGGAAAGCACAAGTAGCCTAGATAAAATGGAAGTATTGCAAACTTGCTTGAGAGTCAAACTGAATTTTTGCCTCCTTCTGAATATAATAGTTATATCAGTGATCAGTGACATTTCTGCTTTGCATTTTATACATCATTCGTTTCTGTATTTCTCAAATCCATTTCTGCAGTCTGACATATCTCTAAAATACCAATATTCTACAGAACACTGCCCAACGCTACTGTATGCCTGCAATTTCTTTCCTGATACTCACATGCAGACACAAAATCATACAATGCTGAAAAATTATGAATAGCTGTGATTCTAATTTAACCATTTAAAAAATTCTCTGCTGCCTAATAAAATTATTTCAGTCAGTAGTTTTCATTGCACACTGCCAAAGCAGAGCAGTGAAGAGCAAGGTTTGATTTCATCTAGCAAAGATCATTTAATTAGGAGTCAAAAGAAGACTGCCTGAAGAAGTGTCTGTAAGAAATCCACTCTGACAAAACTGGAGTGTGTCTGGGATTTTTCACCTTGCTTGTTTCTGCTCATTGCCTTGCTTCTCTTGATTAATGTGTGGTTCCTCAAAGCCTAAAAGATATATGCTGACAGGTAGACTTTTTTTCCTATAGCCCTGAACTTGGTCTGAGCTAAACTTTGTTGAACTAAAAAGTTAAGCAGGCATTGAACTTCTGCATGCACTATTTTTTTCAGACAGATGAGAGCTATTATATTATTCTAATATATTTTTGTAGGTGTACCTGAATTGCAAACTGTCTGTGGGCAATCATGAGTTGCAGAGAAGTGATAAAGAGCTTTTCCTTCAGCAAGAAGCACCAGAAAAAAAGAGTTTATTTTCAAAAACTGCAGAGCAGTGGGTGGGTTTAGTTCACATTCAGGTGGAGCAAACAGGCAAAGTTCAATAAAAATCTTGCCTTTTACCTCTGACTAAGGGATGCAAACAGCATGTTACCACAAAAAGCCAAAGCACAGAGGCAATTTGTGAATTAATACCCATCTTGCAAATCCAGCTCTAGACTTGTATATTTTATGTATTCTGGAAAGGCTCCACCTTCAACCAGTACTGGTGGGTGACACAGGTGGGTGACATACCTGCACTCTTCCCTTTGACTAAATTTACTAAAATTGCTGGGGAGGATGCGCTCAGCCTTCCTTGCTCAGGAAAGCGAGAATTCTGCAGTCTGCCTCTCAATGCAGAGTGAAACAAAATCCCCCAGAGCAGAGGCTGGCTCACAGGCATGTACATTATCATCCCCCAGGCTGATAACCAGGGGCAGCAGTGTATGAATGAACGTGCCATGTATGCAGGGAGTTTGCAATGCGCATCCACATGTCCCGTTCGCATCAGCAGCGCTGAGAGCATCTTATCAGGCTGGGCTGCTCTGCAAATGAATGCTGCCAGGCTGCTGGAATTATCTGCACAGTCAGATACTCATTTTTAGCTTTTTCATCATGGCTGAAGACAGCTCCACTTGATCTCAGCAAAGTTATTTTAAAATCTGAGAGTTTGCCAATGTTTCTTTTTAAAGGATCGCATCTAGTGTGACTCATTACTCCTGGATTTCATTTGTCAGAGCAGCCAAGTAGTCTAGCTTTTACATTCCCAATGGCCATTATCTCTGTTTGCTAACAGCTAAATGGCTGATGCATGGATAGACATTATTCCTGTGTTTTCTTGCAGAGAGAGATCTTTTGCTGGGAACAAAACATTAAAACAAGACACTAGAAGAATATGCTAATCCACAGATTTTAGAGAAAAAAAAAGGTTATTGATTGGAAATATGTATATAAGGAATATTTTACCGACTACCAGCTCTAGGGAGTTTATTCATTGGATTTCTTTACTTTTAGATTATATAATGGATGTGTTCAAATACAGAGTCTTATGCTACTGATGCTATATGTTAAATAATAATTTCGAACAGCAATCAATATGTTAATTCTAAATACAGCAGCTGGTTCCACAGTATGATCTTTACTCATCAAACTACTGCCAGAGCCTGCCTCAAAATAAGTATGTGAAGAACCTGTACATGTTCAGCCATCCATTTAAGCCAGGGAAGCTGGTTCCACTAGCCACTGAGTAAACGTGATTTTAGGCAAATACTTCAGTGAGTTAGGATCTAAATCATTGTAAAACTGAGCTGAAGAAACCATTTGATTAACTAATGTGGAGCCTGAACCACGTAATTATAAGATCACGCACAGCTGGGGTAGAATTCATTAGACAACATTAGAGTTACCTTTCGATAGGCACAAAGAGTGAAATAATTGTTGCTCCATTAAATAGATGTACTACAGTTTGTGCATTTCATGTCTGCTATATGGTGCTGCAGATGCTTTCTGATTAGCAGTGAAAGATGATGATGATGATGATGATGATGATAATCTACAGTTGCTCAGAACAATTTCAAGTGATAATTAGCTCAGCAGAGAAAATTCCTACCACTACTTCATGAGGTCAAAGCAAATGCAATCCAAAATCTTTCAAGCCATTGAAATTTCACATATATAAAAAGATCCCCTCTAGTCTAAGGGGAGGATAAGACTAGCATCAACAGTAAAAAAGATATAAACATTAAAATTGATACTGTGAACCTTTACACTGTTTTTTTGTTGTTGTTTTTTTTTTTTTAATAAGCAGTGTACCTTGAGTGTACTCTAGTATCGTGCTACTAGTTGTAGATCTATTCATGTGAATGATACTGGGCCAATTTTGAGTTGTTAGATGTGATATAGGCAAGATTTCACTCTAAACATCTTCTTAGGTATGGAAATCCAGACAGTGCTGACACAAAGCAGTTGCATGTGAAAGGGTGACTACATCTGCAGCACAACTGTTGCAATGAACCAGGCAAGCAGAAATTCCATTGTAGTGTGGCAATGAGTTGTGGTTATACCGTTACCATAAATGTGCATGGTCCAGTCACAAAAAGACATCATTTAATCTTTGAAAATGTTACATTTTAAAATATAATATGAATGTATTACTTGGAAGGAAAGGTGAATAAAAGACCAGCAATATTAAATGTTTGGTTAAATAGATAACATCTGCTTATGATGACAATTAATTGTTGTCATCAAAGATTTTTTGTCATTTAAAAAGATTGCTTGAACTAGACCTTGTGATAATTGTATTTAAAAAATAAAATAACACTATCGTGTGCTCTGTGCAATTAAACTACTTCTCTGCAAATGAGTGTTTTAAGGTAACTTAAAGTCATCAGCAAAAGCATCATTTTTTAATAAAGAAGCAAAAGCACAAGGAAGTTCATTGGAAAGGTTCTCTCTACTACTCACTAGATGGTTAAAGCACACAGAAAAAAAGCCATCTAACATCTAAAATCAATGTATCTAAATCCAAAATCAACCCAAAAATTAAATATGTAGCAGCTGGGGCTGTGGGGGGAAAAGGGTAAGGAGAGAAAAATGAAGGAAAAGAAAGGAATAAGGAAGACCCTCCTGTTGAGTCAAGGCTAAATTGAGCCCTGGACTTGACCAACGGTTTAAGCCTAAAGGTTTAAAAGCACTTGAACTTAACAGCGCTTAATTGATTGCTCAAGCTAAGCAATTTGATAAAAGCTTCATGTAGAATTTACTATAGCACAACACAAACTCACTTACAGGCCTTACTTACAAACCAAAAGTACTTAAGTATCCAGGAGAGCAACGTTCCATTCGCTAGGGCATATTCCCACTTGCGTGTACACAGTCCTAAGGAGTAGGTACAAGGTATACCTGTGAATAATTCCTCCTGAATTCGGTGAAGTACTCATTTCAGATGCCTTTGCATCTTCTAAATGGCCATAGGGTTGAGCCTTGAAGAGTGAGGATATCAGCCCAGGATCCACTGCCCTTGTTTGGCAGTGATTCTGCAAGTATACCAAACCTGAGAGTTCACTGGCTGTGAGACGAGTTCCACAAGTCCTGGTCACCTCCCAGGAAAGCTCAAAGGGTGACACTTAGGACCACTGTTTGTAGGGTCACAAGAAGGTTGGCTTTAGTCATAATGATTTTTCATCCTGGCTGCAATTCAGGTTGTTAACTTCCTTTGAAAGTTCAGTAACAAAAATGTTACTCTGCTTGGGTTGTTATTCAGGCAAGAAATATAAGTTTCCAAGGCTGTTCATTAAAAACAGGAGCTTGTTAGCATAAGTTTGTGGAAGCAGACAGTATTTCTGATAAGCTCAAGAGGAGCTTAGCCCAGGTGCTGCTCATCAAGACTCAGGCCTAATGAGCCTTTCTCAGATCCCACTGGCCCGAGGGAGCAGGGGTGGGGGGAATGCACCACCACATCTGCCCCCTGTATAAACTAACACGTGATTACAACATTAAAACTTGGAATAATTCAAACAGCAGGTACAGGTTCCTTCCAACTTGAGACATTCGATCATTCTGTGATTCTATGAAGAGTTCTACATCAGAAGACTTTCTGTGTGGTTTGGGAGTGAGCAGAATTTACACATTTCAAATGCCAAAAAAAGGTCATATGTGTATCAACATGCTGGCATATCCATAGCACTGAGCGAGCATCCAGGAGCGTGGCATTTTCTGGCCTCTCTTACATCCAGGCACATGGGTAAATGTCTGGACTTCAGACATCACCTGTCTTCTTAGGATGTCTTGCAAACCATTATTTGAACAGACTGCACCTGGCCTTGAGAGGGGCCTGTCTGTGGTCCTGAACACACACGTTTGTCTTGGTATGTCTCCAGTCGAGTTGTGACATATCTGTGTTACATATCTGGGCACCATTTAACATTGGGTATTCATAATAAGGAGTAGAGAGCTTAAACCTTCTTTAATCCCCCAGTAAACCCCTGCATTGTGTACATCTTCACACCAAGGTCAGCTCTCCTCACAAATGGGCTGATGTGGTATTTCAGCATGTAATTCAGAGAGAAAGCAGCTGATAAATTAATTTCTAATGCATCAGCCCTGTGTTACAGGATAAAGCCCAAGCTGATAGAGGGGCAGGGCGGCTTGTGGGCAGCATGGCACTGGTATTCAGGGGCTGTGAATCCTCTGCCTGGCTACAGTGCATTTTTTTCCATGGAGTGACCTTGAACACATAATTTGTCCTTTTATAATATGAATAAGATGATTCAGACTTCAATTTAAAACACTTCAAAATCTATGCTTGAAAAGCTCTATATGAGCCTTAGCTATTATTGAAAGCAGTGCTAGGATATGCACCAGGTCCCCTCTGTTTCTGCAGCTATTGTTCCTTATCTTCATCACTCCTTTTGTCTTCACTCCTTTGCCTCCCACAAACCCCCTCCCATAATCAACCTTCATAGACTGCACTCAAAATAAACCCCTTCACCAGCCTGAAATAACTGCTTCAGTTTAAGGCAAGTAAAGAGATAGAGAATAAGTCAGTAAACAAGCTGGTGATTTTCCCCAGTAATCCAAAGCAATTATATAAACTTACATATGATCCTTGTGCTCCCATTCCTCCTATGGTCCTTCCTCTTTCCTTCTTTGCAGTTTTGCTATTATTCTTACTTGACATGCTACATCTGCTCGAGTCCTAATGGTCTTAAAGGCAAGTAATGTATCCTTTTCTCTTTACTGTGCCTTACATACAAATGTAGGAATGAACATTACATTTGAAACATTTTCTGAAGCCTTTTATGATTTACTGTTCTGCATCTTTGTAAACACTTTGTTTTCTCCCCTGCAGTGAATCAACTGCCTCTTTTGGATCTTTTGTCACTGATTCTTTCTCTGTGTTGCAGTTTTCTCTGCCACAGAGCTGAGATGGGCTCTTTTGAAAGCATTTGCTTCACACTCATTTATTTCTTGCAGAGTCATATCACCCCAGGGCTTGATTCTCACTGCCTTTTGCAAACAGTTTCTCCCACTTCTGGGGGCTACTGGTGATTTCTTCCTGCTCTCTCTCTGACTCTGAGGAGCGTGGGTTTTCCCTTGAGAACTGTACCTGATTTCTGAAGAAACAAAAGGTTGTAGCTGCATGAGGAGGAGCAAGGGGCTGTGTTGCACCATGCCCAGCCTCTGACAGGCACAGCCAAACCCCTAACGAAGATGAGCACAGGGTGTCCCTTCCCTAGGACACCTCTGCAGGTCAGGACTTTCTGACTGCAATTTTTTGCAGTGGTATAATGATGTTTCCTCTCCCTCCTCTACTCATGGACACACTAATATACTATCAATATATATATTGTATTTTTAACATAAAAGAGTGGGAACAGGGAAGTAAGGCTGCCTGCCATTAACCTCAGAATTAACATTTTCAAATAAGTATCCAGAAAGATCCCTGCAGTCCAAGAGATTATCATTATTTAATATCACAGTTTGAATGTAATTCTATTCTTAGAAGCATAGAATGTTTTGGTTTGCAGGGGACCTGAAAGGCCATTTAGTTCCAAACCCCCTGCCATGAGCAGAGAGACCTTTCACTAGATCAGTTTGTTCAAAGCCCCATCCTTGATTGCTTCCAGGAATGGAGCATCCACAGCTTCTCTGGGCAACCTGTGCCAGTATGTCACCACCCTCAAAGTAAAGAATTTATTCCTAATATCTAATCTAAATCTACTATCCTTCATTTTTAAACCATTACCCCTCATCCTATCACTAGGTTTCCTGATAAAATGCTGCTCTATCTTTTCTGGAGGCTCCCTTTAAGTACTGGAAGGCCTGCTAATAAATAAATTGTTCCTCTTCATGGAAATCTTAAGTAAAAGGCAAGAGATTTATAGAACCTTAAGAGAAACCAGAGTTCACTTATCACTTCTGGATTGCTCTTAGTGATACTGTGGCGGATTTGAATCCTTTAGACTGAAGTGTTAAATATACAGATTCTGGTATAAACAGTAATAGAAAAGACCATGTAAATCTTTTTGTATTATATTTATATAAAGATAATGAAGAGTAGAAGCTTCACTATATCATCTAGCCAGAATGCACTAGGTAGTAGAGCTACACAATTCATTTATTCCAGGCTCTCATTTGATCCACATAAGGTGCTCATTTTAATTTTCCTTCCTTTATCAGTATATTTTTTTTCTTTTGAGTCCTAGTTTCCAATGAAAACAAAAGTTTGAAGTAAAATTCAGTCCAAAATGTCAGGCCTACTTCAGGTGCTGGACCTCTCTGGGAAGACTTACCTGGTTCTTCTGGCTCATTTGTGAGTCTTCAGGAATTCTGTCATGGGATATTTGTCTGCAGAAAAGGACAGAGAAAGAAGAGAGGACATTGGAAATACATCTATATACAAAAGATTAAAACAGAAAAAGACATTAACTGTTTCCTTTCCTTGACCATGTATTAAAAAGTAGATTAGGCATTAATCTACTAAGATTAGTAAAAAGGAAAATATCTAGCTGTAAGTGTAGGGAAAACTGGAATAAACTACCAAGGAAACTGATAAAATCTTTTCTTGGCAAATTTCTATGAAACAGAAATATCTGTCAGAGGTGATTTAGTTACCTTTATTCTACTGCAAAGCAATAAGCTGGACACTAGGAGGTCCCCCTCTGCTCTTCCTTGCCTTCAAATACAAATTGGAATTGAAGACACTTCATCACCAGGCCTTAGCTCCCAACAGCATTGTATATGGCTGTAATTGGTTTAACTATTCCAGAAAAACACTCCTGCCCATATTTTTAAAGAGTCAGGCTTCAGAAATCTGTCAGTGAAATAAAGCCTTAAAGAGAGCATTCCATCTGGGGTAACCCTTTTTTGCCGTATGTCAGTCCCTGTGAAATGTTTTATGTATGTATTCTTTGGAAATCATCTAGCAGAAACAGCTGTGTGTGCTGCCCACCTGCTCAAGCCTACAATCTAGTGTTATTTCAATTAGATTTGATTGCAGGAAAAGTTTATGAAACAGCTATCAATGATTTCATGCCATCTGGCTTCCGCTTTTCTTCTGTTTAGAGAGACCCTGTGTTTACATTGATTGGCCTTCTATATATACAAGCATGATTGAGTTTTATTATTCTTTTTATTTGTCTGATAGCAGTGTGCTTGGTGTTTTGCAGTGTGCTGTACAAACTTACAACAGAAGAGAAGCTGTAAAGATTTCATGTCATGAAGTTTGGATCTGACACACATGAGGCCTCAGATGAGAACACACCAGGAAATAAATAATATTTTTAAAATCCTACTTTATTAATTAGGATATAATTTTTTTACAGAGGGTAAAATTACTTGGTTTTAGCCATGTAAAAGCTAAGTTCTCAAACAAGACAGTAATTTGGTTCCATTCCAGAGTCAACAGAAGCAGACATAAACTTTATCAGGAGAAGTGGGTCCAAAGCTCTGTCTCAGGTGAAGTGCATTGCCTCTGGAGTCCCTTCCTCTGTTCAGCATCATGGGAGCTTGGACACCTGGCCTAAGATGAGCTTACCTTCTCATCTGCTAAAAGCAGAGATGAGCCATCCCTTGACCACTGAAGTCCCTGGCTACTTTTAAACTCCTCAAATTATGGAAATATTATCTTAAGTTATTAAATATTTTCTAATTAGCTATTTTTTCTTTGATAACATTTAGAAGCTTACTCTTAGGTGCAAGATGAACATAAGTCTTTCAAAATGTTGACATTATTTTTCTTTCTCCCCCCAAATTCTTGGTGTTTCGGCTGTCTGTGAGGATTTGGTACATAAAAGTCAATCTGGAAGGGGGTGCTTCATTGGTAGAACAAATTCATCTTCTAGCTTTGACCTGATTTCAGTTATGGCAGGCTTTAACCCTGGTGTAGTTGAACTTGACATTTCAAACAACAGCTGAAATGTTCATCCCTGTTTGGGCAGACTAGCTCTAGGAAATGACAGTTCAAACTCACAGAACCATCTTGCGTGTTTGTGCCTCCTGAGAGGAACCAAATTTAGGTGCACACGTTGACTTTGGAATTAACACCATCTGCTCACACTGTGCCTGCTTAAGATTTGCTTGTGCTGCTTGCCTCTTTCTTCCCAGAAGGACAACACGCTGTGTGGGGCTTGCAGGTGGTCTGGGCATATGCTAGGCTGTCAAACCCAGGGGTCTGGAGGCATCCCTATTCTTTGGAAATACCATAACCTTTTGAAGCTCCATAGAAAGGGCTAAGATACCATTAGAGGGTCCAAACCTCTTCTATTTTTTCATTGCAGTGTTTATTCCATAGCTGTGTGCCTGCCTGGAATATTAAGTACCAACAGAAATTAAACTAAAAGAGGCAGGATAAAACTGTAAATGCTCTGGTGAACAGTGTCTCCCTTTATTTTCTTTAATGCCCACTACAGTGGGGATTTGCTCCTGACTTTCATGGTTTTGTGTAACTGCAGCATAGATGTCAGTGTGCTGTTTCTATTTAAACCAGTGTGCACGAATATAACAAACCTTTAGTGGAAATTAGCTCTTTAAACACCTTGCACCTGGCCTCTGGTACTTGCAAGCTGAGAACCCTGCTATCTCATATGCCCCTGCTGTCTTTTAAAAACAGATTAAGAACCTTAGAATTCTATATGTTTTCCTTGCTTTCAGCATGGCACCAAGTTTCAGATGTTTCACTGGGAAAAGAAAAAAAAAATGCACAGGCCATCTTGAGTGGAAAACAATGTACTGTTACCACATTTTTAAACCAAATATTTGAAGTGAACAATTCTCTTCAAGCCCAATGAAAATGGGGGAAGTGGCAAACATATTTGCTTTTTGCTGATTTCCTTATGAATTATTTACTACTTTACTAAAACAACTTATGCTAATAATGTTCTAATAAGCAGTGCAGGTCTGACTCATGTTCGGCTGAAGAGATATGTGAGGAGAACCCAGGAAACTTTGCTGTAGACTCCCATAATTTGCTGGAATACAAATGGTATAATTACCCCAATACTGCTGAATATATATGAATGCAGGCAGCTGTAGAGCAGAGCTTCCACATACTTACAAGAATATGTTTAAAGAGTAGCTAAATAGTGATTTTACCATTATTCTTCTATACTTTTATTATGAATTTGCCTGACCACAGCACGTAGTGGCCAGACTAAACTGTAATCAGTGCCATCAGTAAAAAGAGCATATCTGCAAGGACCTTCACAGGTAAAACAAGTGAGCCCTGTTCTGGGAAACAAGATACAGAGGCATGGGTACATGCACACTAACACCATGGACAGATGTTGCAAGTTCATTGTTTACGAGTAGCACCCTGCTTCAGGTGCTTCAATCAGCTGCAAGATGTTTTGTCCATATATGTTCAAGAACATCAAGACACTTAAATCTGAGAGATTTCAAAGCAGGGAATTAGGAAGATGAACAATTTTGGGTCTATCTGAAATATAGTGACTTATTCAAACCTATTTCATGAGGCTGTGAAAGAGCCAGGTCTTGACTCAGACTTTCTAAGTCCCTACTCAGATCTTTGCCCCAGGATGAATCCTCTTGTAATCAGCAATGCACTTTGAAACTAACTGCTTAGAGTCTAATTATCACCAGATCAATTCCTTTACATTCAGAAATAAAAAAACCCCAAATGTTATTTGGGTTCTGAAAGTGCTAACATATACACATATGCTTAATGCTAATCCTCTGGGCTCAGTGGAACAGATCACATGTTTGAAGTAAGGAACATGGATAAGTCTTTGCAGGAGTAGGACTAAATGGTAAAAATTAAAAATCTCTATAGTAATTGGCTGCTCTTCATTTTGATGAATGCAGTCTCCTGGAAAAACGGAAGACACCCCATCACCAACACAGAAAATAACAACCCCGACAGCAAGCTAATACAAAGAGTCTGAAATAAATGTTATTGTCATGAAGAGAAAATCAGCAATACATTTTAAGGAATGGAGACATCATTAAATAAATACATGTGCAAAGCAGGGGCTAGTATTACTGCCAAAAACATACCTGCAGAATATGGAAGCTATTGAGGTATTTCATTAGAAAATTTCTTCATACATTGGGTGCATCTGATCTCAGATGTGCAGTAGGAATAAGCAGCATTTGTCATATATATATGTATGTACATGAGATTATAGATATATATATAAAATCTTGGACAGCATGCTGAATAAAGCCAAAGTGGAGGGAAGTGGGTAAGAATCAGTAAAATTAATCTTAGTCCATTATCTGTAAATAAAACAAGGCAAAACTTTTGTTATAAACCTCAAGCCATAATGATTTTTTAGCAACTTAAAAATCATCTCAGATTTGTCAAGGTATGAAAAATGGTTCATGAAGTATCTTGGGTAAGTGAAGGTTTATTTATAAATCTCCACTGAACCCATGCAGGTCTTTATTTTTCTGCATGGTTTCAGAGCGATATAAAATAACAGTTTGTGGCTTGACACTTTGAGCTGTATTTCACCATAGGAGGTTTTTGTAGCTCTGGATAGATATTCAGCTGGTGTAAATTTTATTCCAGCTCAGCATCTGGTCCTTATTTTCACTGGTTTTGTACTAGCCAAATTAATATCAAAACTGTGAAGAAATATGTTCATAAAATAAACATGGTATTCAAAATATATTGCTGAAGAAGAATTGTTTCAAAACAGATGCTGGATTGTCCTATTGAATCTTTTCTCTATCTTGTTACATTATACATACAGAAATTTAAGAGAATGGGGACAAATAGAAGAACTTGAAGAGTATACAGCATCTGGAAGACAACTGAGAGCAAAATTTACATACATCACAACATCTCTAACTTCCAGAATAACTATTGTTTCTTCAAAAATATATTGTGTGGCTCAGAAACTCTTAACTAATACAGCACTTTCCATTGCACCCGAAATAGAATGGAATAGAAAATTACAGTGGGGAGGCACCTACAATGACTACCTTGTCCAACTCCCTGACCACTTCAGTAACAGACCTGCTACATGCCTTGATCCTCAGGTACAGCTCAGCAGAAGGAGAGATGCATGCAAAAGAGGCAGCATACTGAGCCCCATCCAAACTCTGCCTAACAGCCTACAGGAGATTCAGAGGCTTCTGGCATCTCACCTGTACTTACTTGCAGCCCCTGTCACCTGTATTTGCCTCTCTCAAGAAAGGAGATGCTCAGTATGTCAGGGAAGGCAGCAGGAGCTGAAAATAACTGAGAAAAATATTTGAAAATTTGATGGTTTTTAAGGAGTATTTCTAGAATTCCTGAAGGAGTTTATTAAATTGCACATTAATTTCTATCTGAGTCCCACACATACTATTCAGGTTTGATGCCAAGTGCTACCAGCTGCATCTGGATGAAGTCAGTCTGCTCCATTTGACTTTCTGCCCAGCTTTGTCCTTGTCACCCACCTTGGGTCCAGTTTTTCCACTGGACGAAACTTTGTGTGGGCCAAAACATGTTCCAGGAGCATCTTGATGGCAACTGGGACACCTTCCCTCCAGTAGACATGTACATGTGCCTGGAACCTTCACCCTGAATGTGCCGGTATCAGAGAGAGTTGCAGGTACTTGGATGGTAAGATTTGCTGGAGTGGGCCAAGAAAGTGTTTACATCCAGTAGTTAGCATAGCCATTGATGGTTTCATGTGACTTTTCAGAATTCTGTCACACACACATAACTCTCAAATTGTTCTGGAAATAATAGACACTCCTAATCAAGTTTCACACAGGCATTTTCAGAGTGCACGAGCAAACTCAGGATAAATGTGAGAAGGAGTGGCCTCATTTCCCAGGTAGATAATCAGTGGTTTAGAACTTTAAAAAATATTTTTCCTTTCTCTTTAGGTAATCCATTTTTCTGTTAAAGAAACTATAGTGCTGACATTGTGTTATTAGCTCATGTCAATAATACAATCACTTTGTGATGAACAACAAAATCTCATCAAACTCTTTGGTATAAATAACATTATTATATATATATGCATGTATTTATAGTTGTCTCTCCATCTTTTGATGTATGAAATGTGTATTCATCTTCTACCACCTTTTAGTTCAATTTCCAAGATCCAGTTTCCACCATCATTTAGGTCTGTGGAGGTACACAGACTTGTAACTGTCCCTTGGTTTATTTTGAAACACAACATCAAAAATTTTACCGCATGGACAACTGGGCAGGGGGTTTTTGTTTATGTTACACCCATATGTAAAAATCTCTTACTGGCATTGAATTTGACTGACCAATTCAAGTCCTGGATGTCTTCAAGAAATTACCCTGAGCTTTAGACTACAGGAATAGTATGACAAGTCATGCCATTCAGAAGTAGTAAGTAATACATGGAAGTCCCAGGCAAGAAGAACCCTATTCTGATGATGAGCAAATTTAGGATGCTTAAAAATGCACAGTGAACTTCATAATATGCTTGTGCAGACAGCTAGTGCTTACAAGGAGATTTAGGTAAATGTTTGTTCAGGTGAGTAAAGATGAGATTTCTTGGCTTCCTACATGCATCCCAAATTTCCTTAGAAACAGACTGGATTACAGGTACAGTGAGATGAAGTGAAGGTATCTCTACCAGAAAAGGCTTCCCATCTTCAGGCATTGGCCTTCCTCAAAAGTTTGCTCAGTGGGATGTGAGAAAAAAGGGCTGAGAAGGCATTACAGTCTCTCCCTTAACTGGGCTAGTATCTAGACTTTCAGGTTATACATGGGGTAAATTCTCTGGAGGTTTTCTCCTCTTTGAACATATCTTTTCTCATAGTTTTAATGAAAGAGAGTTCCCAAAGGTTTTTATAGAACAGGAAATTCTTACATGGGATGGGAGATGGTTAAATACCTGGATAAAACACGTCGTTCATTGCTTCCCATCTAGACCTTTTCCAGAAATGACTGAAAGAATCAAATCCCTAAACAAATCCAGACTAAGGAATTTAAAATTGTTCCTCATCTTCAAGACAATCAAAACTCCTTACTCTTTATATCTCTACTATGTTTCCTTTTAAAGGATTCCTCTAAGTAAGAAGGAACCAAAGAACTTTGCTGTTCAATCTTCCTAATATATAAAGCATTTCATCTGTTAAAAGTAAGACTGTCCTTTGATAAAAATGCTGAGTGGCACATCACTCTGCCTTAAATCTGAGCTGAAAAAATTCAATTAGCAATGAGGAAGGATAATTCTAAAATATATACTGCAGTAAGAGGACCAGCAGAGAGAGTGCAATTTAGAATGGTAGCTACATCAAGCACAGCAGACTTGATTAAAAATTTAGCAGTTCTGCTGATGAATGTCCTAGTTCAGATTTTGAAAACATCTATGAACTTAATTTTCCACTGATTAAATAATCATTTTATAAACCGTGTATAATTCATGTAAATGTTAACTCAACAATCTTGTGAAATATGACTGCAGCTAAACAGTTAACTTCTGCCCTGTGAAATAGGACTTGCAACAGACCCTTAGCATGAGCTGGTCAGGGTAAAACCCTTAATCTTGGCTGTCCAGTGCCTCCACATCTCTCACTGCCCCTGAAAATAGAAGTATAAACACCATCTGAGGTACTCCTTCCGGGCTAAATCCCCATTTCAAGTGTTTCCAAATAAGGGTCCTTAGCAGTGGGTGCCTGAATCCAAGGTTCAGCACCTTTTTACAAAACCTGCACTTGAGAGATGCTGAACAACAATTGATCTCAGATAAATCCTTAAGAAGTAAGGCATAATCATCATTGATTTCAAAGAAAATTAGTGCCCTCTAAAGTGTTAAACTGCGATAACCCAGGTTATTCTTCACTGACTTCAACCCAGATGATTGTGGTAGCAAATTACAGTACACCCTGGAAAACAGCTTGGTTTTGCTGCAAAAAATTGCCACTGAATTGTAGCAGAGAATCATCCACACTTCTTAGAGAGGTAAGGGTATTGCCTTGTTAAAATGTACAGCAGCAAAATTATGTATCAAAAAATATTTACAGAGATAGCCAGGCAAGACAGATTATGAATTGTAGGGATAGAGCAGGTTTTGACTTCCATCTGTCTTGATGAGAAACCTCAATGGGACCTAGCAGGAAAGTGTGAATATAAAAATAGTGGAAACCAGGAGACAATTGGTAATTATTAGAAAAATTAGATTCTGAAAAGGTCTTCGAATCACTTGAGTAGAGTCTAACATAAAGCTCAGTATGTCTACAACATGAGTGATAGGGTGTAGAAAGACATAGTGAGGTGCTGGGCTCAGAGACCCCAGAGACTGGTTTTCATCCAGTGTGAGGAGAAAATATAGAATTAAATTTAGTTGGGTTTAAATCAACAAGGGAAGAGCAATGAGAAAGTTGAAGAGGTTGTTCTCCACACATCACAATAGCAAGGATTTTGAAAGGCCAGAATAAACATTTTAATTTCATATATTGAGCAAAAATATAAAAAAGCAAATCTTTAAGAATATTAGCACAAGAAAGAATACATTAAAATTTTGTATGATTTCAAGGGTTCCTAAATGTGATTTTTAGGGTTGTTCTCCACTCAAACATTCTTATTTATACTACAACAGATGTGGAGTGAAATAACCTCTTTGGAAGAAAATGGAAGAAATTAAAATCCCAGTTATAACTTTTCTAAGTGTTCTTGGTGTAAATCCAAATAAAACCCAACAAATATGGACTGGCTCACAGCTTTGAAATGTGCTTGAAATTTGCTGTAAATATTGAAATTACATTTGCCTTGCAGTTTTGCCCAAGTGTCATTATGAGGTGTTAGTTTCACTAATGCTGCAAGGACTGTGAACTCAGATAAAAATTAGTGAGAACTTTGACATACACATTTGCAAAAAATCTTCAGTGCATTGTAATGCAGTTTTGGCTCTGCCTTGCACCTCTGAGGACCCTCATGTATTCCAGATTTTGGAGGTAGTAAAGAAGCCAAAAACACACTTGAGAAAAAAAGGCAAATGAATGTGCATTACACTTCTCCAGAGAATGTTGCAATTGCTCATATGTGGGACTTCTAATGGCCAAGATTTCCAGCAGCCCCTTTTCCTGTTTTCTTCACCTCTAATAGATGCCAAAATATCTTATTTTTCTCATGCTGTAGCAGATTTCATGGGTAATTTCTGTACTTGTCTTGCTCTGGAGGCTATTAAAAGCTTGGAGGAAAAGCATATTGACTGGGAGGTTTTTCTTGGCTGAGGCCCATAATAGTGAAGCAGCGCACCCACGTAATCAGGATCCACCCTCACAAGTTTAAAGCTCAGCCTAAAATCCACCAGGCACTCAGAGGAAAAGCACATCATTTCATACATGTCAGAATTGCATGCAAATGGATAAATATAGTGAAATATTATCAGTGTGTGCAATGTGACAAGGGAGCCAAGCTGATGGAGTCCCTGAGCAGCAGCTGAGTGTCCTGCCTTTACTCCTGAGGTCCAGCCAGTCTGCAGAGTCATGCTCCCAGAGCCTTGCTGCCTTGCCTGTAAGACACATAATGACTGATAAAAGTTCATCCTCCATCCACTCCCCTTCTTGATAATACAAGTTATCAAGTCTCCTGACTGTGATTTATACCCTGCCCCTTGTTCAGAGACAAGAAATGAAAGTGGTTTCTCTCCCTGAAGATGAGTGGAAATGTTTAGATTGCATATGTTCCTTTGTGCAGATGGGTCCCTGCTTTCAAAATCACCTTTTTGCTCATGGAGGAAGCAACATGGTCTCAGCTAAATGCTACAATGCTTATTCTGTCACCAGGTGACATCATGTTGCCATGGCAATGCTTGGCAGCATTTCATAGAGGATTTCTGCATTTCAGATAATGGAATTTAAAAGGGCTTTGGTCTGAGCTTTTCAGGGTCGTCTCAAAACAGAAGATCCCATCTTTTATGAGGAAAGGGGAGGTGGGAGGTGAAAGGTGGAGCAGGGGGAGGTGAAATCATAATCTCAAACTGGCCATAGCAAGCAAGCTAGGGATAGCTCATGTAAAACTGAGAGGAACTGACCTTCAAAGTGCACTAGGCATCCCCTCCACCCAGTCATTTCTTTACTTAAGCTTGAGCTGTGATGGTGCTGGACTTTTCACTTACAGGCATATGCCCTACAGCACACACATCTATTCTCAAATTAATAGCTATCATCTGTCATGTAAAGTGGTGTTTCAAATTTACATCACTGACTTTTACCAAGAGGTTTCCTCACCACTAGCTGTCATTCTCAGAAGGATCAGGAAGTACTCTCAAAAATCAATGGCTTCTTCTGAACAATGGGAACATCTGCTTTTGAAAGTGATGTAATTTCATCAGATCAACTTTTTGATACATGCTGTTTTGTACTCTGTTAGACGGCTAAAAATTGATTTAAAGAACAGTGGCGGTATCTGAAACTCATAAAATAAAATAATTATAGTCTGAAAAGTCAGGTTGAAGTTTATGAATTTCAGCACAAAAGCATGGCATCGTGGGAAGTAGGGTTACTTTTACTAGGCAATAGAAAAGTCTGTGTTTTCAATATTCAGATACTTGCTACATTATTGATCACACGTGTTCATTCTGGTTTCGAGAACAAAGGAAAAATTATTCAGTGTACACTTAAGGCAGCCAGAAAATAACAGTTTCTTACAAAACTTATTAGGAATTCCTAAATTCTTATGCTTTTCTTTCAAAAGAGCCTCCAAGCAGAAAGTGTGCAGGACAATTATGGATCTATAGATCTAGGCAGCATGCAAACTAAAATGCATAGCAAGCAATAACAAAGTTAATCACCAGAGTTCTTGCCTTTGGGTAACTGCAGTTTAGCTGCTTCTCATTTTTGCTAACACTTAGAAAAACAAGGAAGACTTCAACAATATTCTCTTTTCAAAGTTTGTTCTGGTATGGGTAAGTATTTGCAATTTGCATGAAATGGCACTAAATATCTTTTATCTCCCACAAATAAGTATCAAGTAATCATTTTAATGAATGGGCACACCCAATGATACACAGACATTAATGTCAATTCCTCTATATTTATTAAATAACCATACATTTCCTCATACATTATTGCACTAAAGTGTGTGATCTTCCCAGACTCAGAGCACATCTTGAACATTATTGAAAAATTGTGAGTAAACATGAGAAAACTGCAAGGCATTTGCACATTAACTTATAGTAGTTATAGTTTAAATAACCCCATTAATGCGTGATATTGTGAAGTTTATTTCTTAGAGCCATGATGAGCATAACGAGTGAGCAAATGGGAGTACTGCAGAATAAATAACACTTCTTTGCTTACAAACATCCCCATAAGTTACAATAATAAAGTGTATAAAGTGACAACCCAGGAAGAAGCATCGTTCAGTTGGCTACACTAAACTTTTCTTCTTAGGCAATAAAAGAAGCTACAATAAATTTTTTATGTGTAAAGTTAATTTTTCATTATACAGACTAACACAAACGAAATCAAAATGTCAGCAAAGGTTTTGGTTTGATTTAGCCCATTACTTTAAAAGATGTTGCTCATCTCAAAGGTGGTTTTTGACACTCTTAATATGTTTTTGAAGAGAGCTTTATGGTCTACAGCTAAGACATTCTGAAAGTTTCCACCTTTGTAAATCAAGAGGGAAGTAGAGAGGGTAAGTGGAGTTTTATAGGTTTGTTTTGCCATACACAAACGTAGAGTCAAATGTCACTGAAACCTCCTTTGATTGCACTCAAAAGTGCATCTTTTAGAAGTGAGAAGGGCAACAGTTTGCTCTTGGGCTTGTGCTGTCTTTCTCCAGAGCTTTTTCCAGGTGACAAATCCCATTGAAGGCACCAGATTTCACCACAGGAATGAACGAACAGGATTTGTCCTATAACAAAAATAAGACTCCACGTTGCATTTGAATGTAGCTTGCAAGTTTAGCATAAGCTTTGCTGCCCACATTCCCCATGTTATGTGCAGGCAGTGGGCAGAAAGCCCAATCAGAGCCCGGCCTCTCCACAGCCATTTCTCAGGAACTGGACTGTGAGACTCCCTCCTTGCACAGTGCTGCAGAGCTTGAGTCTGCATAGTGTCAAACATATGAATAAAATGGTGAACAGTTAATAATGAGCAATTAGTGTTTCCATCCTGTAACAGAAATATCAGGATCTGGGGTGCTAGAAGTTAGACATTTTACTTCTCAAAAAAAAAAAACCCTTGCATTTTAAAAATTAATTATTTATTCCAAAGTGAAAGTCAAAGTTAAATTCTCATTTCTCTGATGAATTAATACCTTATAGGGAAAAATACCTCAAATTTACAAGTATCAAAATAACCTAATAGTTTAGAGTTTTTCCAGTGTAGTCAAAATCCTTTATGTCAGAAAGGTTTCTGACTTTAGCTCAGTTACAGGAGGTGCAGGACTCTGCTGCAGCCATGGTACCAATGCAGCTGAATTGAGGTGCCTGTAGCACACCAGCTGCTGGGAGGACAAATTTGAGTATGATCTATTGGAGATATAATCATTCTGGATTTTAAGCCATGTTCATTACTTGCCTTGTTCCCAAAAAAAAAGTTTTCCTTTATAGATTTGTGGAGCACAATTAAAAAAAATAGTAAACTGGGGGAGGGGGGGAAACCCAGCCTGGATAAACAACCAAGATACGATGATCTGTTTTTTAAAAAATTTCACACTGATATGATATTAGCCACTACCAGAAATGGAAACATGGGATTGCTAAACTTCTCATTTGCTCTAAAACTGCCATTCTTGACTTCCATAAGTTAGGAACCTAGGAGTCCCAAGATAGAATTAGAAGGGGATTCATCTCACCTGATTTCAGCTATCTGAATGTTAGGAATTAATTTGAGTGGTTTTTAGATTAAAGTCTGATGAACTGAATTCCACATTCATTCACTTGAGAAAATTTGGGAGACCTGGGCTTCTGAAGCTTCTTCCATCTCCTTGATGAACCTTGATGCACCCAATGTAGCAAGTAACAAAATGGATAAAAATATATTATCATATCCCTGCCTGGCACAAATTTGATTGAAAATAAGGCTGTCCTGCATGAGTGTGGCATACTCTCATCATGATGCATGGGGAATTTGTGCTAACAGTACATAACTCAGTGAGTGCTATGAGAATGATCTCTGCAAAGTTCAAGACCTCTAATATCTCTGCTGGTACATGGTGCCTGGTGAGTAACAGTCATACAACTGGAATAGTCTTTCTTCAGTTTAGCAAAAGGTGAGGTTTGATTGATAATAGATGGGGTGCTCAATTCCCTTTGAAACTGTTATAAATCAGTCAGATAGTTATAAAACTGAAAAAATAAGTCAGGATTAGTGAAGGATTTTTCAAAGACTTTTGCAGACTGTAGGTATTACTTTGCTGGAAGTCAGAAGAAGAACTGGGAACTAAATTGGGTTTTTTCCATCCTCCAAGAAAAAAACCTATCAGTCCCAGGTCTGTAAGGAGAAATGGAGCTGGATACTTTGAAAATATGTCCCAAACTTTCTGCACAATTTAGGTCCTGGTGCAGTGCTTCAGGATGATTCACCTCAGGACCTTAATAGGAGAGGCAGAACTTGGGAATTTCACCTTTATGATTACAAGGATGGAGCCTGCCTATGTCTCTCCACTGCAGAGCATGATTCTGCAAGTTAGGGAAATAAATTATTCCCTTTAAATAAAGTATTTCAGAGTAACCACATCAATCTAACTGATCCAAGAAAATCACCAAGGATTATGAGGAATCTCTCATTTTAAATTAAGCATAGGAATGACCACAAATAAAGTATTGCCAGTGAGCATCTAGGAAAGAGCTGGTAGCTATTTCTATTATTAATGTTATCTAGCCATTGCCCTGAAGAGATCCCACTCTCTGTTGCTTACTCTCTGCCAAGCTTCAACTGTTCAAGCTGAAATTTGACTTGGCAGGCAGCACCCAAAGGGGGGTCACAAAGCTCATCTAGGGCAGAACAGAGACATGCTCTTGCATCTGTAATAGCAGCTTGCTCTTGTGCAACCCTACTGGAGACAGAACTTATGTCTTACCACTTATAATCACTCTGGCCAGAGCATACTCACATTTCTCCTACAAAGGGTCCACAGCTTCAGAAGCAGGGCTGGTCCAGTAACACCAAACAATTTACTGGTGGATTTCTTAGATGTGGAAGATTTTCTATTTTACGAAAGGAGTTATTTTATGGGTTTTTTAGAGAAAAATCTATTCATCAGTTTAACTTGGGGTTCAGTACAGTATGCAGGACAATGACGAGTCCCTGGAAATCCTCACAAGGAAACCACTGCATGCTGCATTCAAACCATGCTAGTGGGCATCACCATGTCTAATGTGCAGTGAGAGCTGAACAAGTGATCAGGAGAGTCAGTAGGCTCAGGGAGAGGGTTTCATCTCATTTAAATGCACCTACAATGCAGACACCAGAAGCTAGGAAGTCACTCAGGACTAAACTTACAGTGGTCAGAAATAGGCACTTTTAAGTAGCGATTCATCCAACCTATTTTACCTGTCTAAGGAATTGTGCTGTGATGTAAGAGCTCCTGCTTCTTTCCAATAAGACAGCCTTAAAGGGACTGTGACATAGCTCTCTGCACATCAGACTTCTGCATTAGTTGGATGAAACTCATGGTCTGTTTTTGTCCTGCACAGAGAAAGGGAGTGAATGCCAAGGAGAATACAGCAAAAAGAGAGCTTGCACTCTAGAATTCACTAGGCTGCAAAGACCTGGTGCTGTAAAAACAAATTTACCCCTACCAAGTGTAGGACTAGTGTTGAGCAAGAGTAATGTCAGCAAACAGAGTTTCGACCATGAGATGGATAAATGTATAAGGGCTGGTGAAATAAAACTAGTTTAGTATCTGAATTTGGACAGAAAGTAGGAAGCAGGAAAACGCTCTCCCTTCCCCAGCAAGGAGAATTTTTCAAAATTGTAGCCCAACTTTGGAAAAAGACTGGAATATCTTTTATATTTTGTCCTATTGACATATGGAATTGCATTATTTCTTTGGGGATGTATTGTCTGTAGGACACTTAAGAAGATTTGTGACCAAGAAGCTGCAAATACATTATGCAGGAGCATACCTTCCCCACTGTGTTCAAGCACTAATCCACAGTAATAACAAATTACTGTAAACATAGGACATATCTCCTGAAGGTACTGCCTATGAATGCAACAATTAGGTCAACATTAAGAGAATCAAGGCCCAGATGACACAGCTGAGAGATCCCAGAAAGCACTCCTCATTGTGTGGTTGATCTCTTTGCAAAGAACCCTGCTATTAAGCAGGGGCTATTTCTTCACATCTTAGACACTTTGAAGGCATAGTCAGCTGCTGGTCCTAGGAATACACAAGGAAGTCTAGAGACCACAGAGATAACCATATTCTCCTTTGCCACTGGCCTAAACACAGAAAGCAGCACAAAGACAACTGTGGAGGATGTTGAGGAACACAGACTTGTGGAATCATTTAGGTTGGAAAAGACCTAAGAGCATTGAGTCCAGCCACTGAGCACAGCCAAGTTCAACACTAAACCATGTCACTAAGGGCCACAGCTACATGGAAGGCCCAGAAAACAGAGGAAGTAAATTAGACAACTGCAAAAGAGCAGCAGTCAGATGCCAATTACAAAGAAGTAATGATGTGACTTCTGATCTCATCGATCATCTGGCCCGAGATGGGGTTAAAAACTCAAGATAGAAAAAAACCCCCATAACTTAATAATACAGAGAACCAACTGGACTCCATTTCCTGCCACAAAATCAGCACCAATGGAAAAAAAGCCCAGACAGGAACAAAAGACTGGATTAGATATTCTGAAAGTGTGAAAGGCCTCCTAGTTGTAAAGACGTTATGGTACAGATGTATTCTAACATGGATATTTTCAGGAAATAGCTTCATTATTAGAGTTGGAAGGAGCAGAATAAAGGGTAGGAGAATAAAACTGGTGAATGCATCCAGAAACCCATTTACTTGCTAGTGTCAAGAACCCTAGTTGCATTCCTTTATGAAGAAATTATTCAGCCCACAATGAGATGATTTAGCTATATAAATTTTAGCCTTTATGTTGTTACTTAGGAAATAGTAGAGAAAACATCGTTCACTACACTATGAAAAAAAAAAATATGGTGATCAAGTAATTTCAAACACCCATTCTGGAAAGTCTTGTGGGTAGAACTACTGGTTTCAAAATCTGTATTAACACTAGCCTTTACTACCTCTGCAGTGCTTGCTTTACAGTATGAAAAAAAAGCAGTATTTTGATAAAAATTTGTGATAGTAACAACAGTATTAATTATTATGTTGGTGGTCATCTTGATTAACCCACCAGAGATTAAATCAGGAATCTTCTGGAATTAAAGCCTGAGCTGATACAGGCAGAGTCAGCAATAAGAAATCATCCAAAAATTTGTATCCTCAGAGATCAAACAAAAGAGAAGGTCTGGACTGCAAGGGCCATATTACAATTTTGGTGGGTTTAGCAATATCAAAGTATAGAAAAAGATACGGCCTCTAGATTTTCATTCTATTGCTGCCCCAACAGGAGCTTAAAATTAGGGAAATTATTGTGGAGTTAATTATTTTCCTCTTGGCTTGTACAAAACATGAAATCTCCAACATGTGTGTATCTTACACTGTTGAAATATTGCACTTCATTTTTTCTAGATAATATTATCAAATAATATCAAGGGAAAAGGTTGGGATCTGGAAAAATAAAAATTATATTGAAAAAAAATTCTAAATTTGAAGAGTTGTAAACGTATACAAAATAAAAACATGTATGTTAAGCAAAATAGATCTAGAAAAGAGTTCCCAAAAACTAATAACTGTTGTCACCTGAAGAGTCAGGTATGCCCTGAAGTCATATAACATTTGATGTAATAAAACTTTTTTGATACAGATTTCACTGCACCGTAGCATTATCCTTTATTAAGATGGCAGTTTAAATTTTTACTATAATTTTCTATCTGTGTCTTATTAACTTTATCTTTAAGGCTGTTCTTTTATTCTCCCTACACACATAGCATTATGCTTTATATCTCAATCTTTTAGGAAATTGAATCCAGTATCAGTTCAAGAGAATTATTTTTAGATTGCTTGGTTTTGAATGGCTAAAAGATTGAATACAGAAGAAATTTTCAGAAATTCTCAACACTGATAATCAGTAACTTAAGGACAACTTTGTAGTTAAGGTGCAAAACTAGACATCATGAGATTTGGATTCACTGCACTGCTTCAGGTCTTCTTTTGTAAGCAGATGCAAATATCCACGTTCCCCACCTGTATAATGGGAACATTATTATTCCTCTGTCTGCATTGCTTAGGAGTCCTGCAAGCTGCTCTTCAGACTTGTAATATTCCCTCATCTGTGAATGCTCTGCAAGAGAAAAGCCTTTGAATGTATTCTTATACAGGGCAGGAATGATTTTATTATGCCTTTGAACAACACTGTGCAGCACTGGGATCTGAATCTGCTTGTAGCTTCTTCTGCTGCAGAAATACAAGTCTTAATAATAATTAACAATATTAGCACCTTTTAATTGTTCTGCACTTGTAAGGTCCTTCTTACCTCTTTGCTCTGGGTTAGGGAACTCCCTGTTGTCTGCTTTAGCTATGGTAAATACCAGTGTTGCTCAATATTATTATGGTTGTAGTTGTCAGCAATTTATTCAAAGAACATCTTATGATTGCAAATAAAACAAGCAGGTGTCTGCACTAAGGAGTTTATAAACTACATTAGAGATAGCACAGCAAGACATGAACAGATAGGAAGAATTAGAATTCAGTGCCTTTCACAGAGGTACAAGGCAATAGGCTTTTCTTTTCCCTCTTCTTTTCTCCTCATTTACTTCTTGTTTTCTTGGAGTCCTGGTGTGTGGGCAACTTTTGCATTCCCCAAACACTGGGCAAAACATGCTTAGCTGCTAAGTTTAGGCCATAATACATAGGAAGTATTGAGGGAGATGGAGGATGCAAGAAATCCTGTTCTCCTTGCACATCCCTGAATAAATTCCACCTCTTGAAAACAAATCATGATCTCTTATTCATCAAACCTGCAACTGCTCACCTCCTTCCTTGTGGAAAGCTGCACAAGGAACAGGAATGACCCTATGGCTTCCAGTAATGTCTTATCCCAAGGCAGAATTGGCACCTTATGATATACAAATCATTGTGCTACAAAAGAAGAAGTAAATTTAGGTCCTGGTATAAAGACTGTTAACATTAGAAGTGAAATTCATATCGGGCATTCGACCAGGTCCCTTTCTTAGCCTTTATAGCCTGAAAAGAACATTTCCTCTTTTTCCTTCTGCAGTTTGTTATCATCTCCTGTTTGAACTTGCCCCAGGTGGGACTCTGGTTTCCACAGGATTGACAGGAAGAAATAGAAGCATGTTAAGAGGCCTTGATCCCCCTGTGCCAACAGCAGCTGGTGCAACATGTCCTGCTGCATCACAAAATGCAGCCACTGCTGTATTGAGAGGCATGTCTGTCAGGGCAGACACTATCTGCTGGGGCAGGGGGGTTCATTCCTGGCTGAGGCTTTGAAGTGCTCCTGTCTACCAACACACACACTAAATAAAACAAAGGGTTGAGATGACACTGAAATTCGACAAAAGAGTACAAAAGGTCATGGGATAAAATCCAGGAGCACAGCACTTCATGGAGTAGTTATGGAGCCTCCACAAGAGTCAGAGGCTTAGGGAAGGAAAAAAAGTTGCTGTAAGCTACTTTCGTTATGAGATTTTACGCTGGAAATGAAAATGTCACCCCAGAGCAAAATGCTAACTTAGTTACCCTACAGACAACTCCAATTGGAAACGAATTACAGGTTAAAAAGGAAAGGGAAGAACCTGTCAACAGGGCTAATAGCAGCTAGTAGGTCTTCAAGAGTGGAAAATGTTAAAGGCTGAACTGCTGCCAAAACCCATGATGAAGCCAAATCCAGCAGGGAGATTCTGTGTTTCATCAATAAGCTCTGGATCAGGCCCCTCATTTCCCCTTTGCTCACTGCAATGAGCAAGAAGTGGTGGAAAGAGCAGTGACTCACTCTTGTAGGAGGCTGCTTGGCCCCTTTGCCAGGCAGCTGGCTGACAGCACATTGCTCTGTAGGGCATGTTATAGCTCTGCACTTTCCTTATCTAAATGTCAATACTTTCTCATTGCCTTTGAATGTTCCTAGGAAAGTACATACAGACTGCAGGAAATGAAAGTCATGAGATCCAAAAGGCTGAGATAGGTATTCCTAGGAAAAGGCCTAAGCTAGATGCAGGAACCTGAGAAGAAGGGTAAATAATTATTGTTTTATGGGTACAGTTGCAGTTTTGAAAGGCAGGAACAGAAGTTGGAGGCCTGGCCTGCCCCTGAATAACGAGTGTTATAAAATTTTTGAAGTCAGGAAAAGTAACTAAGGAGTCCCACTGTCAACTCTGAAGAACACAGTAAATGTTCCCTTTCACCAGCCTTTATTTTGGCTTCTCAGCTACTATCCATATTTGTTAAATAGCAGTGCTTTAGCCTAGGGAAAGAGACACATCTGCAACAAAATAATGGTTGCTCTTCATCCATGCCAGTATTTCAGTGGGTCTGGGTTTTACTCCTGTGCTCCTACTCTGACTCAGCTTTGTTCCCATTTTGTCTGTGGTATTGGACATTTTGAATTTGTAACATCAAAACAGCAGAAGAAAGCACTAAAAGTTACTGTCTGGGTTTCTTTATCCAACCTTGTTCTCTCATCAGTGTCTCCATAAGCTGTACCAAAGACATTGGTCTTTGGTCCCTGCAGTACAATCATTGTAGCAGGTATAAAACAGAGCTGAGGGAACAGTGCTGTTCTCTCCAGTCTGACCCTTCCTTCTGCATATTGCAAAAAATGTTAATAATAAAAAATAATTAATCTTATGCTACATTTATTGTAAAATGTCATTATGTGATTTAATACCATAGGATTTAAAAGCAGAAATTATCTGTTTTGCAGCAAGATTGTGCCCCAATGCTAGACCTGAAGAGTCCATCTCCCACCAATGTGCCATCCTGTGCAGATTCCATGAGGTCCCACTTATAGGGTTGTTCCTTGGCAGCTGGACTATGTAGAAAAGAAAACAAAATCTTGGGCTCTGTCACGTTCTCCAAGCAAACACTGTGAACTGATTTTTCATGTAAGCAGTGGAAACCACAAAATAATAAACCCTCTGAAAATGCAGCTTGGATTTGAGGCAAAAATACCACATAAATTGATTGTTTACATAAAATGAGCTCTTTTAAGAAACAGAAAAAAATGTAAGGTGTGAAACAGCAACAGAGAATACTAACAGAGACAACAAAATAGTTACTAACAGGCTAGGATTTTGGTTTCAAGGTAAGCTTGCATTCACATAGATGTATCAGGTTAGATTTCATACAAGAAAGTCAGTGAAAAGAAGAATTCAAATAGATCATAGACACTTACTTGTTATTCTGCCATATATGAATTTTATGTGCATGTTTGGTGGCTGATTACTTGGATAGAGACAAATTTGTTTTATTTCTCTCCCTGAAGCTTGTTCATTAAAATTCTGTTTTACTCCAGCAGCCAGCATTGTGCTGCATCCTGACAACCGCACAGAGGAAAAGTGCCACAACAGACACATGCCAGCTGTCCCTTCCAATCCAGCAAACTACTGCTTCCCCACCTGGAAACAGGGTATTTACCCTTTTTCTGGGGATATAACATGTTCTGCAGCAAGGCAGTGGAAGGCAGCTTGTTGGTGCACAGTTAAAGTGCACACGTGGTAAGCACAACAGCCTGATTTCTCTCTGCAGTGCTCCAGTCTCACACGGATGCATACCAAAATGATTCCTACTCCTCTGGTTTTTTGGCAGCCACAACATCTAATTCCTGTTCTGCTACCTCTGACACAGCTTCTGAGTCTGTGAAAGGTGTCTGGCCCCGTGCTCACCCCGTGGTGCACAGAAGATACATGTCCTTGCAGGGAGCTGCCTGGCTGCCCAGCACCGGCTCTGGGCACGTCTCTGTAAATTCCAGGGACACGTATCACAGCCTTATCTCCTGGATTAGGGACACAAATTCCTCCTCTGCTTCAAAATACTGGCACTGTGCCAAATTCCTTAATGCCTAAAATTAAGCCTCAAGTCCATATCCAAACAAGGATTTCAGGCACCTGACTACAAAATGGTCGCAACAGAGTTGTAGAGAACTGCTCTTCATCTATTTTCCAAGCTTAGAGGAGCTCAAGGCCAAGAGATGCTTTACTTTCTCAAAGTCTCCAAGCACCTAAAGCTGGGTTTGCACTGCCAGTGTAGTTGTTCCAGAGCTGGCATAAGTGAATACAACAGTACCTAACCCAAGTCTTAGAAACCCTAACTTTGCAATTTTACATTTGAGTAAAACAGTTTGATTTTCAATGGTGTTGGTGGCTTGCAGCACCAAATCTGCTGGTGGCCAGCAGCCACAGGGAGAAAGACATGAACTCTGACACTGTGTTCTAATTCCTTTTTCTGAGTAACTAAATTCATAGTCTTGCAGGGACTGACTGATCTCCCACATAGTCTCATTTACATTGTCAGTTAATCAGTGCAGAAAGTTAAACAAGGATATTTTAATATACAGGAAAAGTATTTGCTTTTAAAAGGCACCTAAATGTAGCTATTGAATTCCAGCATCTTTCAGGCCATATTGTTAGGCTATATTATATTTGAAATGCAAAGGAGGAATGAGCATAGAAAAACTCTCTGCAGCGAGTTATGCCTGGTTGAGTTTCACATTGACTTTCGTGTTTGCTCATTCAGCATTAGAGAGGTATTTGGGCCAAGGCTCTAATAGGTGAAGAATCAGAACAGGAGGAGATTTTGCGTCAGTGTGTGGGCTGTGAATGCAACAAGGAGGTGATTAAATAGACACTGGCAGTAGAAGATAAAGTTAGCAATTATGAGGCCATTTCCAGGAACAGGCTGCCCAGAATAAAATTATTTTGCTAAAAATCAGCAGGTAAAAGTATAAAGACATCTTTCAAAGAGGTCTACTCTTGGGAAAAGATTGGTTTTTCTTTCCTTTTGCTTTGAGAGCTACAAACTACATGGTTGCACAGTTTCCCTTTGTACATATCTTGGTGATTATGTTTATTCTTGCCCCTCTTTACAAAGCTAGTAGAGCTCATGTAGAACATTAGGCAGGAGGGTGACATTGTGTGCAATGCTAAGGCATCAGGAAAAAGGAGTGACATTGTGTGCAATGCTAAGGCATCAGGAAAAAGTAAAAAACTTTTTACACCCTCTCACCCTGATGCTGTGAGCCCAGCATGAAGGGGCAGCTACCTGTGGTGTGGATCCCTACTGTGCTTCACCATACACAGGGCAAGGGGCAGCAACATCACCAGATGCTCTGCTTAGTGCCCCTTGTGATGTGAACTCATTAGAAACTGGGCAAAAATCACTGATTTCTTCCTACAGACTTCTAGGTTCATGACAGATGACAACTCTTTTCATGTCAGATGTTCCTGACATGATTGGCTTTAAAATGCATTTCTGAGAAGTGAAGACCAAATCCTGTAAACTGTGCACATAAGTAATCCAGCCCCCTGCCCTTTGTTATGGAGTTATACATGTACCATTGTCATATTGCAGAAGTCGTTTTATATCCATCAACAGGAGATATTGAATATGCATTTATACATGCTGAGAGTACCTCAGGTGTATGAAAATGATGTTATGAGACATAAAGCATGAATTTTCACTGTAAGAAGACCGATTTGAAAACTCAACCTCCTTTAAATATTGTTACCTGTGCAGCAAACTTGCTGTCCTTACATATATCCACTGAGATTAACAGCAGATATTTTTGGAGATTTCAGGAGCAACTGAGTTTGCAAGATTAATTTATTAAAAGAAAATATCTGAAATATATCTGTTCTGTTCTGTTCTGTTCTGTTCTGTTCTGTTCTGTTCAGGATTTCACATTTTTGTTTATATCTCATAAATGTAGATACCTCATAAAGTAGTTTTTAAATCTTCCCTCTGCAACCAAGTCAATCCCTCAGAATACAGAGAGTCAAATCATGTGCATATCCCTGAAGATGGTATCAGCTAAATACATCACTAATGATGGTGTGATTTCTCAGCATTTAAAGCCAGTGAGGAGAGTTATAGTCACCTGGTCTCTTTTGCCTTTTGTGCAACCAGGCCCTAGCATTTTGTCAGTGCTCCTTCCATTTCCCCTGACAGATTGACCTTCGGTGTGTAGCCTCGATTTTCTTCCATCACTGCAGGTAACACAAATAACACAATTTCTATGAGTCACCATAGAGACAGATCCACCACTAAATCCAGAGCCTCATCCCTGCAGTCAAACTGTGATACATCAAACTTGAACACTGAATCTGGAAGCTTTAACTTCTACAATGAGGGGATTGACAAAACCAGCCTGGAGCTAAGCAGAAATAAGATTACTGAGGTACAAGGTTTTACTCAATGTTAAAGAGATAGCACAAGTAAGCTCTATCCCGTGCACAAGTAAAGGGGGTGAAGGATTTTGCTTCTGTGATTTTTTTTGAGGAAAAAAATATAAATCTATGCTGTGAGGCATAGGACACCATAGAGCCAATGATGCTGATCCAGGAAAAATTGTGTGGACACCTGTAAGGTCTGTGCATGCTGCTGCTTCTTTAGGAGTGTTGCCATAGTGTGTTGGCACACATGCCATGGCATAATAAAAACATCATACCCCAAAGAGTTACAAGAAGAGTGCAGTGTATGGCTAGAGGACCCATGTTCTCCAAGGAGTGTTTTTGCACACAGAACTGAGGTATATTACAGTTATACTGAGAAAACAATGCAGTAGATTTGAGTGCTGGTTTTTTTTTCTGCGTGAATAAGTCCAAAGATATTTCATACAGGCTTATTTTTATTCTGACAAAATATACGAAAGAACAAATGGTTCAATCTTTTCCACTAAATACAGCTTCAGGCATATAATTAGCAATCTAGAGAGGATGATTGCAAGTGAACGGGCATGAAAAGTTACACTGTTATCATAGATGAAGTTATAATATTTCATTATCATTCCATGATGCATGAATTAATTGATATTTATTCACAGAGGTGCATTGGAAATAGTGGTGCCTTTTATGATAATTGTACCTATTTTTCAGTCTGGGGGGAAAGAACTGCTTTAAACACTATGACTTATGAGACAGACTTTCAAAAAGCAGTTAAGTACTTCTACCTACAAAAATACTGCAGTTATGTACATTTCTTTTATATATTCATGGTTCCCATGGCTATGCCTATGTATATATGCACAATCTTTATGGCACATAATGATGTATGTGAGAATATGAACATACACCTTGAGGGAAAAATAGTGGTTTTAAGTGTTCTTTTTATGGGAAATAATTAATCAACCCACTAGTGAAATACTTTCACCCCTCAAGTGAAATGACAAGACTTATTTGGCATCTTTGAAGATTACACAGATCCTAAACAGGATGGAAAAAAAGCATACCTGTTTGTGTGGGTTTCTCTCTAAGGATTATGTTGCTGCTTCCTACAGGCTTAACATCAATGCTGGGGTTTAAACTTTTAAATTCCTAATCACTGGAAGCAAATAGCAGGTTGAGCTAAGCTGTGAACTTTGGTGTTATTTTAGAAAATATTTGAGCAGTGTTTGCCCCACACACAGTTAATATTTATTACCATGGTGAAAAGAGGTGGACTTGGTGCTGAGCTTTCTTTGCGTGGTAAGACTAGAAGTTGCTCCTCCCATATGCAATAAAAGTTGCTGACTTGGCCATGAAACCTCAGAGATACCAGAAAACACCAGGAAATCAAAGAAAGGACAGATAGTACGTGGTCAGCCAGAATCAAGATGAACAAAGAATTTGAAGAGAGGGTGCCAAAACAGAAAAGGAGGATTTCATAACCTTTGGAGGTAAAATGGGTGACAGTGAATATGGTGGAAACCCAGGGAAGTGGAATGCTTGCGGACTCCAAGGAGGAGATAGCTAAGAAGAATTATATACATTTAGAAATATCCAAGCACAACAAGGTTCAAGTGCAAACTGCAGAGGATTCCTTTGCAGATTCATCTGGCAAAATGAAGCTGAGAACTGCTCAACAGGAACATGAGTTTCTCTTTCAGAGGCACGTGCAAGATGCTAAAGCTGGGTCCAAGAAGGACCCTTCAGTCCAAGATTACTATGCTAAAAGGAATGGAAAGAACAGCTTGTAAAGGAGACTAGACAATAACAAACTGTGCTGTCTTCTTGGAGCCAAGTCTCATGATGTCATTCTGGGAAGGCATTTTGCGGCTGGCAGGAAAATTTTCACCAGTGAAATTGCACATTAGCACAAATGACACTTCTGTATGTGATAACACATGGAGATTGAAGGGGCCTGGTAGTGAGGCAATTCACTGGGATCCCCTATCCCTGGAGACTCTCAAGTCAAACAGCTCCATGATGATGTTTGATATAATGAAATGATACCCATAGTGGAGGAAGCATGAAAAATGTTCAGTGTCCATTGCATTATGGAAGAAGCTTTCTGCTGAGGAAGATTAAAAAAATGGAAAACTTCCAAAAGTCCAAAGGTTCAGAGAGGACAAGTGGAAGACAAATAGTATTCATTTCATGCCAAATCAAGACAAAGGCCCCAAAATTAAAGAAACTCTCAAGGGACAGAACAAAAAAACATCATTTATACATCAATATATGTCTACATAAATATCAGGATTCTGTGTAATAATCAGGAAGAATTTGCATTGCTTATTTAGGACCATATACCTGGCTTAGTCACTGGTACTAAAACAGTGAGATTTGACTGGAATTTTAAAACTACTAAGTTCTGTTTTATGTGGAAAGAGTGTTGTGGAAAAAGGGGAAGGAAAACTATCATGACTCCTCCATAACTTCCTGATAGAGTAATGATCATGAATACGTGTAGAACAAATCTCAAAAACCATTAAGTGGAGTACCAGTGTCTGACATAGACCACACTATGGAACTACACAAGAGGATCTTTAAGATTCTTTCTATAATAGTGTGTGACAAAAATGCACACTATGGTGCAGGGGTCAATTTCAGTTAGGTGTGATAAATTTTCAACTTTGGTATTGCTGGTGTGTCCTTGGAAATTTTTAATTTTAAAGATGAACATTCTGTAATACACAAAGCAAGATAAAAATGCAGTAATTATAAATTTGAAAGCTGAGGCATACTGAGTGCCAAGTGACTGACTTTTGCCTTTGTCCTGTGTAAACAGAACAAACCCTGTGTATTTGCTATCTTAATGGACCAATTTGCTATATGGAAATATGAGCTGGCTCAGCTTGATTTCATCATGGCCTGCGAGAACCTCTGAAAGAAAGAAAACTCTGAAAACAAAGTGCCAGTGAATGTATCAGACAAATCATCAAAAAGCTCCCTAGCTGTCAGATAGACATATTCAGACCAGAATAAAGATTTAAAGTTTAAGCACTAACAGATATTTGGAACAATTTACCAGATATCTGGTAGTTCGGTGAGAGTGTGTGGTGTGGTGGCGTCAGAGTAATTGGATAATTTTTTCCGAGAGACATCCCTCATTTTATTTGTAGCTAGTGGGTCTGAATGAAGAGTTAATTCAGGAAAATCCTATGGACTACGTTAGGTAGGGAGATGGGGTAAATGTTTACAACATTGAAATCCTAATATTTTTTGTGAAATTTAGGAAGCAAAACATCAGACCCTACAGGGTCACTGCAACTCAGTCCTTATTATCACAGTATCTCTGGAGCACAAGACTTCTTGCATGCTTTAGAAAACAACTGTCCAAAGTCTCCACGTTTTGGTTTAATTCTAATGGTTGTTTTTCCAAATTTGTACAACTAATGTATAAATCCTTTCAAATGTATGGTCTTGTACCAATGTGACAGATTTCTTGGCAAATGGAATTTTCACTTCTCTTTTACAGAAGTCCTGCTCTTACTTCTTGTCTTTTCCTTGGTTTCTTCATTCATTAGATTTAAGTGCATTCTTGTGTGGCAGGGTAGAGACGTGATTTGTTTGTTTGTAGGCAGGTAGTACTTTGTACTTTGTATACTGTGTATGTTGATTTGATTGATGAAGATAACTGTAACTTTTGTTTAAAACAAAGTGTAATTGTAATTGAAATGCTTTCTCAGAGCCTTTAAATATGCTAATAAAGTTCTATGTATACTTTTCTTTCAGCTCAACTGAGAAAGTTGCTGTTTTGGGATCAGCAGGACCCCACTTTGTGACCCTGTATCATGGGACATGCTGAAGGCTCCCTGTCCTACTGATCCCACTGATCCATCTCCCCTACTTAGGAGGCAGCAGTTCTGCCAACACAAGCAACTGTCCCAAGGGAATTCAGAACAAAGAAAATGTGCAAGTTTTGAGGTCATGTGATGGTGATTTGACTCAAAGGAAAGGTAGAAAGTCTCATACTGCAGTATCTCCCAGACTTAAGTGAGGGGTGCACTGTCAGAGCAAGCATGTCTCTTGGAGAAAGCAAAGAGGACTGCTGACAATTTCTTGGCTGTGTGCATGCATACTCCTCAAAACCCTAGTAATCTTGTGTTGAACATTCTTCCATTGAATGTATTAAATGTAATTTAATTCTGAGATTCTGAGACCTGCTTAGTTTAGGGGTGATCAAACTGAAGTGGTTGTTCTGGTAATATCAATGCAGCATCTTACCCAAATTCAGTTGGAGATCCAGGAGTAGGTCTTTCTTCTTGGAACTAGACAACTTCTTTATGGTGCTATGTAGATGTTCAGCAAGAGGCATTGTTATGTGTGCTGTAGCTCATTGCTGACATAAATTGTAGTATTTGTTATTAATCAAATCAATTTAATGCGTAAGATATTGAGGAGAGTACCTACAGAGGTGCCTGTTTGTTTACTGGGTCTATTGACATCTTTTATATCCCTTTTCAGCTCAAGATGGAATATTGTTTGAGCTGAGTCTTCAGAGCTGCAAATTATCATATCCTATCTAGGCAGAAAAAATGCAGCCAACATCTTGCCAGCTCGTATCATTACTCTGTACTGAATTCCTTATTACCTTGCAGATTTTTATTTGTGTATATAGATCAGCAAGGAAACAGGGATGAGAAGTACATCAGGTAGCCATCAGAATCCATCCATCAAAAAAAAAGTATCAAGAATATCTGAAGTGTCCTGATAGACCTGTGTCTAACAAATACATTTGTTAAACTTCTTTGTGAAAAAAGCTCAAGTGATATTGATTTCAGTTTCTCAAGTTACTGCAGTTGTTAACTACCCTTTTTGCCATAAAGTCTTACCTAACATTGGCTCTGAGTCAATTGGTCAGAGCATGGTGCTAACACTAAGGTAGTGGGCTCATTCCCTGTATGTTCATCCCCAGAATGAATATAGTGGGCCATTTACTTAAGAGTTGGGGGACTCGATGATCCTTGTGGGTCCCTTCCAACTCAGAATAATCTGTGAACATTTAACCTGAACTTTTTTGCTTCAGAGATTCTTTCACAGTTAATTCCTCTCTGAAATGCAGTAGCCCATTTCCAAGCAACATAAGGAAAGGATTATTGTCTCCTTGTAGAGCTATTCTACATATTTAAACACAACTGCATTTCTCTCTAGTTTCCTCAAGACTTAAAAATTCTATTTCTTAAAACCCTTCCTCATTGGTCATACCTTAATTCAAATTCACTCTTTTCTTCTTCTCTTTCTCTGTCTTTCTTGGACCATAAGAAAGACAGTTTTATCAATGCTGACTAGCACAGAAAGATTCATTTCTATATGACGTTCCCCTGAGTACCTAATGTACCCCAATAATATTGCTTTTCAACACTAATATGGTGTTTTGGGTTTGTGACTCACTGTTCTTGCCAGGTCCTCCTCTCCCAAACTACTTCCTGGCCAGTTGTTCCTATTCTGTATTTGTGCAGTTCATGATCTTTGATAAAATATATAACAAATAAAGTACAAATATATTTGTACTTGACTTTATTGGATTGCATCTCATTTTTTTCAGAACATTTCTTCAATGTATCAAGATCATTTTGCACTTAAATCCTGTTCTTCAATCACATTACAGCCTGGATGATTCTGGATCACCTGCAGATTTAATAAACTCATATTCTATTCCTTCATCCAAGACATAAGTGAAAATATTGGCTAGGCTCAGGACAAACTGGCTGAAATCTACTTAGGCATCCTTCTATTCTGAAATTATATTAAAAACAGCTTTGTATCCACCCTGTAGCAGTTTCACTTAGTTTTCTTGACTTACTTACGAAAGTTTTATGTGAAGCTGTATCAAAATGCTTTGTAAGATATATGCCTTCTATGGTTTCTTCCTTATCCCTCTACCAGTTAAAAGAGTTTGATATGATTTCTTCTTGCAAGATTCAAATAGATGTGGATTCCTCATCCTGAAAAAAAATAGATAGTCTCTAAAATCCTGGGAACTGGGAAAAAAGTATAAAATGAATGATGGTTCACTGTCCCTGATAAGGCAAACAAATGTCTTCTGATGAGGTTTCAAGGCCACGGCTGACTTCCACAGCTGTCCCAGCTGGATTCTTATGTCTCCATGTCAGGGATTATTATTTCTCACCTCCTTCGTGCATAGAACCATCATTGTGGTAATAGTTTTCTTTATAGGTTGGTGATGAATACAATTTCATATATCACAAAGGATTAATGAAATGCTACAGGTTTCTTCACTTCATCCCAATACAGTAAAAATACTCCTTAAGCAAGACAGTTGCTTATTTACAGAAGAGTTTCTGAGCCAGTGATGTTTACCAGGCACTAAAGAACTGTTTTCTGGTCTGTACCACCTCTGATTGAAGAGATTTGCTTGAGTTCCCATGAGAGCCACAGAGCCTAGATGAAGACTAACAAGCAGCAGTGTGAGCAGGCTACAGGCAGTGCCTGATTTGAATCAGAAGTGACTGTCTCAGAGTACATGCATATCTCATCAGTGGAGCAAAAGTGTGGAGGCTACAGGGAATGAAGCCTTTCTGTATCTCAGGATCAACTGAGTGAGGAGAAAAGCATCTATGGACAGAGGTTTGAAATGGTATTTTCATAAAAACTGAGGGAGGGCTTATAGGAAGAATCAAATATGAGTTCACACGTTGGGGACAAAAACATAGACCAGTTGCTCATCTAAGGGCTATTAGTTTATATCCCTGACATTCAAAATAATCAAGGGGGAAAAAACACTTTTAAGAGAAAGCTTTCACCAAAGAAAGCCAATGGGAACGAGCTTTGTTTCAACTTTGACATTTCAAATGTTTCCCACTGCACAGAGACAGGAGAACTCTTTACAATCTGCCACCACTCAGCAGCCACATAATACTGAGTTAACCTCATTGCTCAGGTTTTTTTTTTTTTTTTTGTGGGTTTTTGGTGGTGTTGTTGTTGTTGTTTGGTCTTTTGTTTGTTTGTTTGTGTTTTTTTTGGTTGGTTTTTTTTGTTTGTTTTTTTTTGTTTTTGTTTTTGTTTTTGTTTTTTTTTTTTTTGCTTTTGCCTCTTTTGCTTTTGAACTGTAAATAAAACCTTTTAGGGAAATTATCACATGGTATAAATCATACGATGTTGACCAGGCTCAGCTACAGCTTCTAGGTGCTGCAGAGAACAAGTAGATTGCAAGCACAGATGCAGTATCAGCTTCATGACTAATTAATATTCCACCAATAAGACCCCTTTCTATTTTGATTTATAATCTTTTATCATATTCATGCCTTAAAGTCAATCTTGTATATACAGAGCTTTGTAGGAAAACACAATGTACTTTATTCTCTTCTGTTTCTTATTAATAGATAGTGTGGGGCCCCAGATAAACACAAAAAGGTCTGCAAAGCATTCTGGAGGAAAAACAAAGGATTGCTTTTCTCAGACATTATTTATTCAGTAAAATTAAGCATATTAATCAATAAATTAATAGAGATAATTTTCTTACAGTCCACCTGAGTAATTACTTAGACTATTCCTTTATATTTCTTTTATAAGAAATTTGATACCTTGTTATTCTGAAATATTCAAGTAACCTGAGACTGAGAATGATAGCTCTTTATTTATTCTTCTTCTCTGTCAGTCTCATATTCTCATTAGATTCTGGTTACCTATGCCAGGACAACAATATTCTAATTTATCTGTTTTTCTGTTCTCTGGTAATGAATTAGAGGTGATGGGAACCATAGCAACTGAAGCAAAAACTTCATTAAGCAAGAACAATTTTTCAGTTTACACTGTACGATGTGAAATTGCTTTCAGTAACAAAGTCTTCCACTGAACAATTATAACTAGAACAAAGGAAGCAGGAAAGCAGTAAAGCCCAACCCTGCTGCAGATAAATCTGTATTTCAAGCTGTGAAATGCTGACCAGGTTTCCATCTTAGGAATAATGCTCAGAGATAGCCACTACCTGTCAAAAAAACACCCAGAAACTTTGTAGGTTTCAAGCAAACATTTGGCAACTTTCACTGTGATTCATCCAGAAATGTTATTCTAGGCAAACCAACATAGTTAATACCATCAGACCTCTTTAAAAAACCTTCCCAGCTGAAATAAATGCAACTGGAATGAACCACCTAAAGTGTAGAAGTTTGCTGTGAGAAAAAAAAGCAGTAGTTCCATCACCCTGTGCTCCTGATGCTGCCAACAGTTTTTGTCCTGTGGAAAGATATAGCCATGGGCATCAGACACAATGGCCTGAGCTATCTGAAGTCAGATGAGAGCTCAGCTCTTCTAAATTAAATCTCACTTAACACGTTAAGATGAAGGCCTACTTAGGCATGCAAAAAGGGTGGAGTTAACATTCAGCTGTGACACAATGATGTTAATGACATCTCAGAAGTTTACCATTCAAGAAATATTTTAGAAGGTAAAATAATTCAGAAGTGAATTAGTAGTGGAAGTAAACATCCTAGCCAAAAAAACCAGCCACCCCAGGCTTTCTGTAAGCAACAAACTAAATCATCTGAAACATGTACTGATACAAGGGCAATTGAATTACCCTGACATTTAATGAGAAAGGAGGACAAGAAGTGACCAAAAGGTGCTTTGAGTGCATTGTGAACATTTCTTTTTTTATGTATTAAAGACCAGGAGAGCAGCCTTTTCTAAGTAATAAGGCAGAACTGATTAAGAATACAACAGAGAAACAACTTAGAGTGAACTACCATAAAACTGAAGAGCCTGTGATTCATAGGAAAGAGAGCAGCAAACAAAACCTTTTGGCACTTGAGGAAGACTGAGTCCAAGAAACTCAGAGATGTGGTAG
>VWZP01006940.1:1105-19118 GCA_013396995.1 Dicaeum eximium
CCCTTTTGATGGCTTTTATTAAGTGACAGCCCTTTATTGGGAATGGAGGCCCGTGCCGCCGTGCGTGTCTGCTGCAATCGCTTGCTGCTGCCACCTGCCACTTCCTGCAGCCACCTGCCGCCGCCTGCTGCTGCCGCTTGTCGCCACTGCACCTCTGCAGCTGCCCCCAGTGGCCGTTGACAGAGAAGGAGGATTGTGCGGTCCTGCCAGCCCTGACAGGACTGAAGGTCGCATCCTCACGGGAGTAGCCAGGAGACCTGCTGTTGGCTTCATCGTCCTGGGGCCTTACACTACTGGTGTGCTATTGTGGCTATGATGAGGAGGGGGCCTGGCTTCAGCCAGGGTCCTCTGCCTCCCCAGGTCTTTGCNTCATAACGCTGCTATCCATTTTTTTCATTGGCAGAAGAAAGGGGAGTTATTGAAGCCCTCTCTCTTTAGAGAAAAACACTCAGAGCATTTTTCCTCCTATAATTTGTCTCGAAACTGAGATGGTACCTCTTCAAAACAACATATGCAATTTTAAGAAAACAGGGGCTTTGTGCTTGACATGCCCAGGTGCTTGGCCAGCGGATGGGTATGCCAGACCACAAAGTTCCAAAATAAACATCTGGTCACATACCCTTATACAAGTAACAATATAAAAGTGAAAGCCCTTTTTAGCAGGATCAGAAGCCTCACCTATGAACACATGCGCTACGTAGGATTTCCCAATTAGCAGGAAGGTGTCTTTGGTCGTTTGCTGAAGTATGGACCATGATGATGGTAACCTGTATGGGTAACTAGGGATGTATCTTTTCTTAATCACTAGCTGTAGTCTGTAGTAATGATTTGATGCATTGCCTTTCTATGCTTATTTCTATTATCTGCTTATTATCCATGTACCTTATTTATGTTATTTGCTTATCATTCATGTAATAAATAAGCCTATCTCTAAATAAGTCGTTGTTTTGTTCTAATCCCTTTGCTAATCGCATTAATAAGCAAAAGAGGGCAGTAGTGTCTGGTTTGCTGGAGTGTGCAGTCGGCTGGCGCCGGGTACCACATGGTGAGCAATTGCATTTGAATTCTTCGCCTATCTTATATGCTCTGTTATTAATATTGTTGCTATTAGTGTTTGTGAAAAATGCATTTTTCATATGATTGGCATTTCAAGTTACGTTGTATTTATTTTTGTAGTGCTGTATTAATCTTTTAAATGTAGTCTTTTTTTGGTTAAAGCATAATATTATAATAGAAACAATGTAATGTATACTTTTTGTAACTAGCTCAAAGAACAGATAAGATAACCAGGAAATTCTTTACACAAAGATAACAACAAGAAGACACTAAAATCCCAAGACAAGAATTATTGCCTCCTTATAGACTCTTAGGAGCCAAGGAATTGATTTATGCGATGAGAGGAGGAACAGAGATTAAACAGAAGACACCTTTGTTTAAAGAGGAATGTTTGAATCATGTATGAGATATATGAATATGCAACAGGCTATTATTTTTAAGAGTCAATCCTTTGTGAGTGCTTTGTGCTTTTTCCATAGAGAGAAGCACCTGGACATCCGTAATTCTTTGCTTTTATTGTCTCTGTTATTGTCCTAACCCTAATTATCCCAACTTGTATTATCTCAATTTTATTATTAAACTTTTAATTTTTTTTAAAAAGAGAAGTAATTGTGAAGTGTTTTTCACACTGTTTTCTTATTTAATTTCTGGTTTTTGGTAAATTGTTCTTATCTCAACCCGTGATCTTTACCTTTTTGTGCCTCAAATTCTAGTCTCCAGCCTGTCGCAGGGGGAGGGGGTGGGGGGAGGTATGTAAGTGGGATCATGGTCTGAGGTCTTTCAGTGGGAGCACTAAACTGGGAAATACAATTCCTAAACCACAACAGCCTTATTTGGTGCCCACAGCACGAAGGCTTGAGACAAAAAAAAACCTGCCCAGAGCGGGTTGGAAACAAATTTGATCTAGCATTTGCTGTACTGGTATGGAGTCACTGGTCACAACATTGCTTTGTCTGTTAATGTGGGTGTCGTACTTAACCCTGTGTATATTCCAGTATGTGCTCCTCATGATCATCTTCTTCAGAGCAGGGAGACAGATCAGCATAGCTTTGTTGCTGTACTGTGTGATATCAGTTTATGACAGGATAACGTCAAGAGCAATGAGGGTCATTTGGGATGTGTATTCAATGCTGCTCTCCTGTCCTTACCTCAGATGCTACCTTTGGGAGTGCATTAATGATTGTACCCAGTCTCTGGGGGGAACAGGAGAGAATAACATTCTGCACCTTTTCACCCCCTTTTCCTCCTTCAGGCCTGTTGCAACAGCTTTTGAGAATTTTGAATTCCCTCTGGATGTTAAGGAAAGCATGTTCTTGTTGCTAAGTCTGCCAGGTCTCCTCAGTGTGGTCCATACCATGTTTAGAGTCAAGAAAGAGGTTTTTAGGAAGGTCATTCAGAGATCTGCCCCAAAGGGGAATAGTCATGAGTGGCATGGAATGTGGGAGGAAATGGGCCAGTTTTCGGAGAAATTCTCTCCTCCAATGTTTTGAGACTTCACCCCTGAACAACTACAAGACCCTGATAAAGTCGTAGAATATTTGAAAGGAAAATACTGTGGTGGATACAGAGAGGAACGAAGTGTGCTGGGCCCAGTGTGCTGGGCCCTGGCTGCTATTTATCAGACACTGCTCATCACTAGACAGCACCCTCAGGGGGAGGAGGAGGGAAGCAGACCAACAGGCACCATGGTCACTCAAACTGCTGCTGAGCCAGAGGAATAACCCGTGCTGGTAGCAGTCGCCCCTATACAGAAGAACAAAAAAATCCAAGACAAAATCAGTTCACTTAGTAAGAGAAATCAGTTCACTTAGTAAGGGATGAAGAGGAGGAAGCAGGGCCCTCACAACAGGAGGAAGAGGCAGAATTGAAGATAATTACCTGACCCTGGGTGAGCTACGAGATATGCAAAAAGATTTCCGCCACCAATCAGGTGAGACCCTGGTGACCTGGTTGCTCTAATGCTGGGATAGAGCAGCCCATAGTTGGAAACTAGAGGGTAGTGAAGCCAAGCAGCTGGGACCCCTGTCCAGGAATGTGGGCATTGACAAGGGCATTGGGAAGAGGACAGAAACTCTCTGCTTCTGGAGAAGACTCCTGCCAAGAGTGAGGAAAAGGTATCTTTTCAAGGATGATCTATCAGTTCACCAAAGCAAGTAGAACATCATGGAGAAAAGTATTAAGTACCTGAGAGAATTTGCTGTGCTGGAGGTACTCTATAGGGATTCAAATAACGCACAATCCCCTCTAGATCCAGATGAGGTCCACTGTACACAATCCACGTGGTGGAAGTTTCTACAAAGCACACCATCATCATATGCCAACTCATTTGCAGTGATGTCATGAACAAACAGTGAATAATTTGGTTGCCCAACTCTGGCAATATGAAGAAAGTCTGTCTTCCCCCATACAGGCCTGCATCTTGGCTGTAGAAACACTAAGGACCACCAGCAATTTAAAGAGGAAATGTCCTATGCCCAGCCAGTACAGACAAGAATCTCTGCTATTGGGAACAAGCACCACCCTGTTTAAGAGGGAGAACACACCTTGACGTAGTCTGTGATTTTACATTCATGATCACAGAGAGGAAATGTGAAAGTGGGGTGGAAAACCCACATCTGCCCTAGGACCACAGATACATGAGTTGAAAGGAAGAACAACCATCACAGGAATTTCTTCAAGAATAAATGCTGCTCCAGTTTCCAGTGGGCAACTCTTCACACAGAATAGAAGGGCTGATGTTATTTCTGATCCTCTTGAAGGAACCTCAAGTTGATCATAACTACAAGAAGTGAGCAGTGAGTACTATGACCAGTACTATTTGGAGAGACAGTTCAAATTGGAGGGACATGGATTTGATGGATGGACCACTTGGTGAATAAAGAATTGGCTGGATGGCCACACGCAAAGTGTTGTGGTCAACAGCTCATTGTCCACGTGGAGACCAGCGACTAGTGGTGCCCCTCAGGGGTCAGTACTGGGGCCAGTACTGTTCAACATCTTTGTTGGCAACATGGAGAGTGGGACTGAGTGCAGCCTCAGCAAATTTGCTGTGTGGTGCAGTCTACATGCTGAAGGGAAGTGATACCATCTAGAGGGACCATGACAGGCTTGAGAGGTGGGCCGATGCAAACCTCATGAAGTTCAACAAAGCAAAGTGCAAGGTCCTACACCTGGGTCACAGCAATCCCAGACACACCGACAAGTTGGGGGGAAAAGTGATTGAGAGCAGCCCTGCAGAGAAAGACTTGGGCGTGATGGTTGAAGAAAAAGTCAATATGAGGCAGCAGTAAGTGCTCGCAGCCCAGAAAGCCAACTGTGTCTTGCTGCATCAAAAAGAGNCTGAAGAAATACCTACAGTTCACTTTTAATGATGTGATTATTTCAGTAGGGATGTACACTTTATGAAAATAACAAGAACAGGACAATTTTGTTATTATAATTTCTTCTTTACCACTACAGCCTATGGGTTGGAATACTTCTTTGCTTTTTTAGATCAAAAAATGGAAACCAAAGATGAAAATAGTTGAAATTTTAAGTGTTATTTTATTCATGGCATAATAACATATTAATGATCCTAAGGCAAGTAATTGGTACACTCTAATAAAGAGCAGTGTAAATTTGATATTGAAGACCTGTGTAACTAAGTATATGAAGAAAACTATATCTTCTTTAAGAATTTGTGAAAGAATTAACATAAAAGAGGACAAAGTCAGAGTAAGTTGTTCAATTAAAAATTCAAAGTGGTTATCATATTACAGCATTTTTCTGATTCTTTTTCAGTACTTTCCCAATTGCTGTGTAGTTACCTGCTCCTTTTCCTTGTACTATGTATTCCTTACAGAATCAAATTGTCTTTCTAGAATTCCTTATACAGTCTTAATTTTTATTGCTAGATGAGATCTAAATCTGTTCAGGGACTGGATGTAGCAGGGAATCTCACTCCCCACAAGAGTTTATCTGTTGTTAGTTAACTGGACAGATAACTCAAGCAGGACAAACTGTCTTGTAGTGAGTTATTTTGGTGCCATGGGGTTAACATCAGTCTGGCATCTCCCAGCTGCCAATACACATCTTACTGTTGAAGTGAGATCTGGAAGATAAGCTGGATTTCTAACCAACAGACACCTCACTTTATGACTATAACAGCCACACCAAACTTTCACAAAGCAGAAATCTTCTATACATTTCCCTGGAAATGTGGGGAGCTTCTCCCATAAATAGGGACACCCGCTTTGCAGTTACTCCCAAGGGGTTAAGTAAAGGAATCTGTGTACATTATCATCATTTTGGTGGCAAGTTGCATTTGACTCCTAATCAATACTATTTCTTTTGCTAGTGTTAATATAGATACCTTGATATTGTGCACTGTTTTATGTTATGCTGTAATCTACTAGTAGTTTAGTTTTATACTGTGTACTAAGTAACTCTGATTAAGATCTTTCATCTGTTATTTCTTGTCTGTTTAATAAATAATTTATTTTTATAAATAGATCTGATTCACCATCACTATAACTGGCCGGGCCAGAGTGATTCTTTAAATTTAATCTCCTGCCAAAATCTGAGGCTAAGGCAGGGCTTGTCTGAAGCTCCCACTCATCCTGTGACATGTGGAGACAGAGAGAATGCAACAGACGAGTCCCTTGCCTGGTGTCTCAGAGGACCCTTCTGCTGTGGGACTCCTGTGGGTTGAAGAACAACAGGTACTGATTCCTACCACAACAGTGCACTGTCAAAAACACCGCACCAACCGTGACTCTGTGACCCCCATTCATGAGATGATTTGTGAACTGGAGAGCCAGGGAGTGCTCAGCAAGACTTGCTCACCCTTTAATAGTCCTATCCGGCCAGTGTGTAAGTCCAATGGAGAGTGGAGACTGACAGTGGACAATCATGACCTGAACAAAGTCAGACCCCCACTGAGTGTTGCTGTGTTGCACATGCTGGAACTTCAGTATGAACTAGAGTCCAAGGCAGCAAAGTGGTGCCACTGTCGATATTGCTAATGCATTTTTCTCCATTCCTTTAGCAGCAGAGTGCAGGGCACAGTTTGCTTTCACCTGGAGGGGCGTCCAGTACACCTGGAACCGACTGCCTGTGGTGGTGCATACCCCCATCACCAGGCCACATTATGATCTGAGAAATGCTCATTAGGAGCCTTCACAAACAGTTCCTCCTGAGCTTATCAAAAACACTGTCTGTTCCCAGGAACCTGTGCTGTCTAATGAGCTCCTGTTTTTTAATGAACAGCCTTGGAAACTTATTTTTCTTGCCTGAATAACAACCTGAGTAGAATAATATTTTTTTTAATCAAGCTTTCAAAGAAAGTTACTGACCTGAGTTGCAGCCAGGATAGAAAATCATTATGACTAAAGTCCACTCTCTTGTGACCCTACCAACAGTGGTCCTAAGTAAGATCCTTTGAGTTCTCCTGAACTGCAGCAGGCTGTGACCAGCAACATCCTTCTGAGTAGGGACTCTCAGAGCCAACGAACTCTCCAATTTGCTAAACTCAGCAGATCACCAAATGACAACAATGGATCCTGGGCTGATACCCTCACTCCTCAGGAGTCAACCCTTCACCCACTGAGAAGATGCAATGGCATCTGAAGTGAGTATCTCACTGAATTAGAGGGGATTTTTTCACAGGTACTATCTTTGTACATGCGAGTGTGCATATGCTGTAGCAAATATACCAGGAATGTTGTTCTCCTAGATTCTCAAGTACTTTAGATTTGTAACTAAGTTAGGACTGCAAGTAAGTTACTATTGTAGTATAGCAAATCCTTTACTAAATTGCTTAACTTATTGATTGAGTTTACTTAAGTACTATTAAGTTTAAATGCTGTTAAGTTAAAGTTAAGTGAAGTGCTGTTGGTCAAGTCCAGGGCTCAGTTTATCATGGGAGTCTACTCTGATGCTTATGACTCAACAGGAGTCTTCCATATTCCTTTTTTATCCTTACAATTTCCTAGTCTCTTGTCTTCCCCTCCTCCTGCCTCAGCCTCCACATAGATAATTTTGTGTTTATTTTGACTTGGATTGACTGATTTTGCATTTTTGTTTGCTTTTTCTCTGTGTGTTTTAACCATCTAGTAAATAATAGAGTGAACCTTGCCAATGAACTTTGTCATGATGTGTCTTTTTATATTAAACCTTTGTTGGTGATTCTTTAAGTGAACTTAAAACACTCATTCACAACATTGCCCCAGGGGTGGAAACACAGCCCCACTATTTGTCATGGACTGATCTAGACTGCACTGGAAAAGGGTGAGGCTCCAAAACACTTACAATACATTGATGACATCATCCTGTGGGGCAACACGGCATAGAAAGTTTTTGAGAAAGGGGAGAAGATAATCCAAATTCTCCTGAAGGCCAGTTTTGCCATAAAACAAAGTAAGGTCAAGGGACCTGCCCAGGAAATTCAGTTTTTAGGAATAAAATGGCAAGATGAATGTCATCAGATTCCAAGGGATATGGTCAGCAAAATAGCAGCTATGTTCCCACTGACCAGCTAGAAGGAAACACAGGCTTTCCTATGTGCTGTGAGTTTTTGGAGGATGCATATTCAGATTGTAAATCCTCTCTATCAAGTGATATGGAAGAAGAATGATTTTAAGTGGGGTCCTGAACAACAAGCTTTTGAGCAGGAGATGGTTCATGCAGTAGCCCTTGGGCTAATCGGGACTGGACAGGATGCAAAAATGTGCTCTACACCGCCGCCAGGGAGAATGATCCTTCCTGGAGCTTCTGTCAGAAAGTACCAGGGCAGACTCAAGGTCAACCTCTAGGTTTTTGGAGTCAGGGATACAAAGGATCTGTGGCCTGTTACACCCCAACTGAAAAAGAGATACTGGCAGCTTATGAGGAGCTTTGAGCTGCTTCAGAAGTGATTGGCACTGCAGCACAGCTCCTCCTGGCACCCTGACTGCCAGTGCTGGGCTGGATGTTCAAAAGGAAAGTCCCTTCAACACATCAGGCCACTGATGCTACGTGGAGTAAGTGGGTTGCACTGATCACAGAGCAAGCTTGAATAGGAAACCCCAATTGCCCAGGGATCTTGAAAGTCATCATGAACTGGCCTGAAGGTGAAAATTTTGGACTATCGGGGGAGGAGGAGGAGAAGGTGACATGCTGAGGAGGATCCATCATATAATCAGCTACCAGAAAATGAAAAGCGATACGCTCTCTTNGAAGGTGTAGGGGTGGATGATGTCCTGGTTCTGGCCAGGACAGGGTTAATTTTTGCTGTAGCCAAGAGGGGGCATGTCTAGGACCCAGAGGTTATTCTATACTATCTCATGTAATTTTCCAGGAATGGCAAAAGGGGTCCCTTCCAGGTCAGGGTAGTGTGGCAGAGGTCGAGAATTGTTGGGCTCCATTTGGTGTAGTGGTGAACATTTCCATATGAATTGCTCACCTCTCTTATACACTTTTGGTATTAATATTGTTGCTGTTACTGTTTGTTTTCTTATCTCATCACTGTTTCTAGTAAATTGTTCTTATCTCAACCCATGTTTTTCACCTTTTGTACTTCCAGTTCTCCTCTCCATCCTGACACAGGGAGGGGAGGAGTGAGTGAGTGGCACATGGTCTGGGGTGTTTCAGTGGGAACACTAAATTGGGGAATACCATTCCTAAACCACAACAAAGGACTTAAGACCAAATAAAATTTGTTACATTTTTTAATCACCTCACTTTAAAAGAGCTTTCTTTCATAGGCAAAAAAGGATTGTTGTGTTTATCCACAGTCTGCGATATATTATTCATTGCCTAATGAGTAATATAAATAGCAGACAATTGGACAAACACAGTCTATATACAATAAAGAGCGATTCACAGTATTATAATAGAATATGATTATATTAAATTTTAAAGTTTTAATAAGACCAATATGGATACTTCTGTTAAATGGAATTTGAGAAAACCAATCTTGATTTAACAAAGACCATATTCTTAAACTCTAGCTATCACATGCCAAGTTAACATCTCAACTTTCATAGACTCTATATCTTACCACAGAACAATTTAAAATATACTGTATATTTGGTTACATACTAAATCTTAGGTAATTTACACGCTATTATGCAATATAACTATATTGTGTTAAAAGTTATTTATTCAAAGATCTTTGCAACAAACAAAAATAATTCAACTGTGCTAGTGAACTTCTGAACTTCTTTTAAGTTAAAATGTTTTAAAATGTTTGTTCATGAAAGAAGACAAATGTATGATTACCAGTAATCTGGGCCATGTAAGTTAGTTGAGCAACAGGAGAAAAAAAACTTGTTTCTTCTAAGGAGAAGAAAGATAAAAGGGAAACCTTTTTCTAAACGAAATGAAAAATAATAAATTGATGTTTTACAGATAACTGGAAACTAGTTCTAACCATTTACTTAGGAAAGGCTGGAAATGTAAACACAAACAATTAAAGAAAGTATACTAATGATATTGTATTTTAAATAAAAATATGAAACATATTAAAAATAATTAAACCATCTGTACTAGAAATAGTGCTTTATGATCAGTATTTTTTAATGAAAGATCAGAAGCTATGCTATCCAAGATTTCATCTTCAGGTATTGTTCATGCTGTTCATTCTAAGAACACGTAGTCTACACTTTCATCTGCATTAAATAAAAACTGGCAGAACGCATGGTCTGAAAGATAAGAAGCCTTCAGAGAAAATGGAAATAGATAATGTTTCTGAGGTTCTATTTTTCTTATGGCCAAAGCAGAAGCTGGAAAGTTTTGACTGAATCACTGTATATATATATATATATATATATATATATATATTTATATAGATCAGAAAAATGTTCCCACTTTGCTTTCTCGATAAAATAAGAACTAACAATAAAAAAAATTTAAAATGTGTGAAAATAATTTTTTTTAAGTCTGGGTTTTAAAGCTAAAGGTACCTGTACATTGGCAAAATCCACACGGTTGAGATCACTGAGCATCTGGTTGATCTGAGAAGTGTTCTGAAGCACAGCCCGAGCTGCCTGAGCCAGGTGATTGAGAGATGTGTATCTTCTCAAAGTCTGGGCAAAGGCACTTACAGTGGCAACCTATGAAGAAATCCATTTATCTTAACACATTGTATTATCAACCAATCTTGTTTTGTCTATTTTAATTCTAAAATTGCTGTATTAATTTATGAGCCCTCAGATATTGCAATTCACATATAATGGAACAAATAGTTTTTCCTATGATTTTTTTTGGCAAAACAAAGTTATTTCCAACCCCATGGTTCATGTTTGAAGTTTAACCTAAATATGACATTTACCATAAAAGTTAAAATGCTGCTATTTTTAGATCTTGAATGACATCTAGTGTACAATTGCAGAAAGAGAAGAAAACTGCAGTCAGCTTTGTTTACCTTGCTTTGTGTCATTCTCTGTGGAATATTGTTCATGGCACTGGAAAGCCAACCTTCAAGACTTTTTGCAAAATTGCGAATGGCCTGAGTCAAGGCACCTAAACATTAAAGAATAAAAATAAAATTAAAAGTATGGCAAGGTGCTTCTCTTGAAACCTTTTGCATCTTCAGTATTTAAATATTCCACATTGAGAACTACTGCATTTATTGGCTCAGAAACTTATCCAGTTAGGTTTGGATCCCTATCGTTACAAGAAGGATGTTGATAAACTGTAGCAAGTTCAGTAGAGGGCCACTGACATGGTTAGGGAACTGGAGCACATACCTTATGAGGAGAGGCTGAGGGAACTAGGTTTTTCAGCCTGAAAAAGAGAAAGTTTAGAGGGGACCTAATAGAAGCCTTTCAATACCTACAAGGTATCAAGAACAGACTCAGCCTCTTCACAATGATGCACAGCAGGAGGGTGATAAACACTGGGCATAAACTGAAAAAAGAGGGATCCTGACTTGATAGAAATTTTTTCACCTTGAGGACAGGTAATCAGTGCCAATTCATGGCCTTTCACTGGACTCTCTCCAGTATGTCCATGTCACTCTTGTACTGGGGAGACCAGAACTAGATACAGGACTCTGGGTATACAGCACTCAAATGATGCTGAATAAAGGGGAAGGATCACCTACCTGGACCTACTGGCAACACTTTGTCTAATACAGCCCAGAATGAATACCAATAGCTGTCTTTGCAGCAAGGGCATTCTGCTGGCTCATGTTCAACTTGGTGTCCACCAGGACCCACTGGTCCTTTTCCACAAAGCTGTTTTCCAGTTGGTTGGCTCTCTTGGCATGTACTGGTACATGGGATTGTTCCTCCCCAGGGGCAGGACTTGGCACTTCCCCTTGTTGAACTGTATGAGGTTCCTGTCAGCCCATTTCTCCATCCTGTCGAGGTCCCTCTGGATAGCAGCACAACCTTGTGATGCATCAGCCTCTCTTCAGAGTTTTGCGTCATTGACAAACTTGCTGAGGGTATGCTCTGCCCCATCATCCAGATCACCAATAAAGACACTGAACATTGTTGGACCCAGTACTGACCTCTGGGGTACACTGCTATTTACTGGCCTCCAACTAGACTTTGTGCAACTGTAACTATGGGATTCTCTGGAGTGCTGCAATGGATAAATACAGAATCTTTAGGGGAAACAAGACAAGAAGGTGCTCTCTATGAAAGAGGAGCTGCAATGCATATAGCTTTGCCTAGGGATGGATGATAAGCCAGTTGAGAGCTTAAGGGTCCAGGTTAGATATGACATAACAACATGGGTGATATTGTGGGTATCTGATACAGCCTACCTCATAAGGAAAAAGTAGATAAAGTCTTGTGGTGGCTTGACCTTGGCTGACTGCCAGGTGCTCACCAAGCTGCTCTATCACTCTCCCTTTTCAACAGAACAGTGGAGAAAAATACAAAAAAATGCTCATGGGTCAAGATAAGGACAGGGAGATCACTCAGCAATTGCCGTCACAGGCAAAACAGACTCAACTTGGGGAAATTAATTGAATCTATTGCAAATCAGAGTTGAAGAGTGAGATATAAGAAGAAATCTAAAAAGAACTTCCTCCAAACCTCACTTCTTTCCAGGAACAACTTAACTCCCAACTCTTCTACCTCCTCCCCCCTAGTGGCCCAGGGCAACAAGAAATGGGGGTTGCAGTCAGTTCATAACACTTTGTCTCTGCCTCTCCTTCCTCCTCATGCTCTTCTCCTGCTCCAGTATGGGGTCTCACCCATGGGAGACAGTCCTTCAAGACCTTCTCGAACATGGATCCTTCCCATAGGCTGCAGTTCTTCACAAACTGCTCCAGCATAGGTCTTTTCCATAGGGTGAAGTCCTACAAAAACAGACTGTTCCAGCATTCGTCTCATCACAAGGTCACAGGTTCCAGCAGAAAACCTGCTCTAGCATGGGTTCCTCTCCACGGGACCACTGCTCCTGACAGGACCCTGCTCTAGCAGGGGCTGCAGCTTCCTTTGGGATACACCCACCTGCTCTCATGTGGGATCCTCCATGGGCTGCAGGATGACAATGTGCTTCACCGTGGTCTTCACCATGGGCTGCAGAAAAATCTCTGCTCCAGCAACTGGAGCACATTCTCCCCTCATTCTTCGCTGACCTTCATGTCTGCATAGTTGTTTCTCTCACATAGTCTCACTCCTCTCTCTTGGCTGCTGTTGTGACCCATTTTTTACTCTTTTTTTAAAATATGCTACCACAAAGATGCTACTAATGTCTCTGATTGGTTCAGACTTTGGCCAGCGGCAGGTCCATCTTGGAGCCAGCTGAAAGTGTCCCTTTCTGACATGGGGACAGCTTCTGGTATCTTCTCATAGAAGACATCTGTGCACCCCCCACCTCTACCAAAAGCTTGTCATGTAAAGCCAATACAGGTCTCCTTCAGGTACCTGGAATAAGCTTCATGTTTACAGGCTCCAGTTTTCATGAGGGACTTGAAAAGCAGAGCTGTCCCTATCTACTAGAGGGACAACAAAGCAGAGCAAAAGCAACCCAAGAAGACAGTTGAACAGTGCAACTGGTCACCCAGAGAGCTTTGTGTAGTTTCCATCCTTAAATGTTTTCAAGACCTGACCCTGAACAAACAAGTCTGAATTCAGCATTGACCATGCTTTGAGCAGGAGGTTGGACTAGAGACCTCCTGAGATCCCTTCCAGCCTGAATTATTCTTTGATTCTATATTATGTAACAATTATTTAGTTTCTGATTTAACAAACAGAACTGACCATTTCACCTAAGACCCCTTCAATAAACTTATGATCAGCAGTGAAAATTCTTTTTGGCATTCCTGCAGGTACATCAGTAATTGTAACAACTGTTTCCTATCTCCTGAAAACTTCCATCATGAATTTTCTGCTATCAATTTTTTTGCCTAAGTGCTTTTGCTTTTAAAGAGCAAAACCCCACAGGAAACTGCAATTATTGCAATAGTTCAGTTTCCTCAAGTAAGCTTGAAGTATCCTGAACCGTTGCAAACATGTTTTTCTTTTAGTTCTGAAGAACAAAATTCAATGTACAATGTTCAACAACAGTATCGATAAGGAATATATAAGAATGTATTAAACAAACAAGGTAGAATTGCTCGTACTGGTGTGAAAATTTGGTGGTGGAGAATGAATGATGCTACAGTAATAAGGAAGAAAAGAAACAGAAAAGGGAAATATTACTATCTAAAAGTGATTTTTTTTTTTTTACTAAATCTTAGAAGAAACAGTGCAAGTAAACAGTGGATTTTGTTTATGAGGCAAAAAGGCATGTTTGGTAGAGTAAGAATTAATTGCTCTTGGAAGTCACCTAATGTGAGAAATGCCCTTTTTCAGCTTGAGTAATTGATGGATCCTATATATAAGAACTTCTTCTAGCAAAGTTAGCCAATTTGCTTAAAAAGAAAGAAATATTTTATATTTTAAAGCATTATTTTCTTCAAATTTGTAGTGATAACTGGTTTATGCAGCTGTCCCCAAATGTGAATGCTCATCTGAAATTTATTTTGGACTTATAAAACTTCTGAATTAACTCTATGGAATGGGCTTTTTTTTTTTTCTTTCTTGAGGTTTCCAGGCAAAGAACAAACACTCTGTTTCACTGTCAGTCATTTAACCCACATGTTTCTACATTAACATTTTTGTATGCACTAGCTAATTAAAAAAGCATTCGCTCATGTTAATTTATTACCTGCAGAATTAAAAAAAAAAGCTCATTCAGATAGTTTGCAAAGTGTTACTAAACACACATTAAATGATACAGCAAAAAAAGTTAAAAGGAAAACATGTATTTCTGTATAAGCCTTCAAAAAGCTTGGGTTTCTCATCTGAAATATTTCTTCTACATAAATAAGATTTATCAGTCTTTCTGGTATTTGTAATTGCTGAAATTGACAGATACAACATGAAAAATATTTTGAACATAAATTCTCTGCTTGGAAGAGGAACTCCCAAACAAGTTTGGTGCTATCCATCCTGTCACTTGTGAAGAGATAAAGAGGCCATTCTCAGGGGAAAGTATCTATTGCCATTAATACACAGTGGCTCTGGTCCTTTGCTAGAATAATTAGATAATAACAAATTTTAATCCTGACTGAAGTATAAAGTGTTTGGCTTATTTTTAAACAATTTGTCTTTATCCCACACAGTAGTTTTTCATTTATTTTGTGGGCACTGAAATGTTTTCACAAAAATTTCAACTAACCAAATTTTACTTAGAGCTTGCTTTTCAAAAGGTTTTCTTCACTATTAATTTCTTTTATGGTAATATTTATTAGGAGGTTATGTGAAAGACTAGATTTCCCCAAATACTGAAAATCAGGAAAAGAAAAAATATGAAACTTAAAAATAGAATTATCAATTTGCATCCTTACAAAATTAAACACATTTTCTCTTTTTTTTTTTGCCAGCTGCTGTTGGTACCTTTTTGATTATCCAGAAAAAAAGAAACCTGCCTATGATGGGGTATTTCTACAAAGCAGTACTTGCAAATATTTTCCTGAGTTGCTTCTTACAGCATAGCTAACAGAGGCAGACAACAGATGCAGTACTTGTGTCAGAAGAAAGAACAGCATTCATGTCCTCAGCAATGGTGTTAATGTGTCACAGAGTACCACCTCCAGCCATCAGAGCAACTATCCCTATAATGTCAGAGGCCTCAATCCAGACTGAATTTCTAAGGGAAGATGCAGCTCAGAGTACAGCAACTGCTTGGGGTCTCCTGCTGAGGTAGAGTGGGACAGTTTCCTTGCCTGCAGAAGGTGTGCAGTGGAACAGGACCTGTGTTGCCAAGGAAGTGCAGGAAGAGGTCATCAGACTGTGCAGTATCAGAGAAGGTGAGAAAGAGATCTACTGGATCTTTTTCAAGACCCTGCAGCCTGAAGTCTCAGCTGTATTGAAGGAAGATCAGGTGGTCTGTGCTAATTGGATTAGGAAATGGCAAAGGCTGGAAGCCTGTGACTTCTGGAAACAGAAAGAAGGCTCCTGCTTCACCTGCATATCTCCAACAAAGAACAGATACAGTACCCTCACAGCAGATGAAGGTCTGGGAACTCTGTCCAAGAGCTAGTTAAGCCTGAGCCATGCAGCAGCACCAGAAGGAAGTGATAACTGATAATAATGGGAGACTCCATGCTATGGGGATTGGGGCCCATATCTACCAACCCGACCTGCTGTGTTGGAAGATTTACTGCTTGCTGGGGGTTGGATCCAGGATGCAGCAGCAATACTGACAAGGTTTGTCCAACCCTCGGATTATTACTCCTTGCAAATCTTCACATGGGCACCAATACTGTCAGAGGAGACCCGGAGCATATAAAGTGTGACTACATGCATCTAGGGGCAATGGTCAAGAGTATGGGGGCTCAAGTAGTTTTCTCATTGGTCTTTCCAGTGAAAAGCAAGAGCTTGAGGGGGAATGGAAGTATCCTGTGGGCCAACAGTTGGTTGCCCAGCTGTCAATGACAATCAGTATTTGTATTTTATGACTATGGAGACCCTTCTTTAAAGATTGAAGACTGTTAGAGATGGGATCCATCTGACCAAGTGGGGCAAAACTATCTTTACCAACAGGCTAGCCAACCTGGTAAGGAGAACTTTAAACTAGAAATAACGGGGGATGGAGATGATGACCCACAGTCAAGTGAAGGAGAACTGGAATGAGTTGGTAAGCAGAGTGTTATGGAAAAGAGAGAGCTTGTAACTGGCAAAACAGGGCTGAAAAAGAGACACTGCTGGACCAAATTCTTACAAACTGTTGGTGATGCGAAGCTTGGGGGGAGTCTGAGCTGCATTGACCATGAGATGGTAGAGTTGAGTATACTGAGAGGATGGAAAAAGGCAAATGGCAGGATAACAACTCCAAATTTCAGGAGAGCAGACTTTGGCCTGTGCAGAGACCTGCTTGGAAGAATCCCATGGGAGACAGTCCTGGAGAGCACTCTGGATCTAGGAGACCTGTTTGATATTCAAGGATCACTCCTCCAAGCTCAAGAATGGTCCATCACAATGAGCAGAAAAGCAAGCAAAGGTGACAGGTCTGCATGGATGAACAAGGAGTTCATGACTAAACTCAAACATGAAAAGGAAGCACACAGGAGCTGCAAAAAGGGGCAAGTGACCCAGCAGGAATGCAGAGACACTGTCCAAGTGTGCAGGAATGGGGTTAGGAAAACCAAAGCCCACTTGGAGTTGAAACTGAAGACCAACATTGAGGGTTTCTACAGATACATCAGCAGAAAAAATGAAGACCAGAGAAAACGTGGGCCTGGTGCTGAATGGGGGCAGGGAACCTAATGACTAAGGCTGAGGTACAGGATTCCTTCTACACTTGGGTCTTTACTGGTAAGGACTACCTTCAGGAATCTGAAGCCTCTGAGACCAGAGGAAAAGTCTGCAGCAAGGAAAAATTCTCCTCAATAGAGGACGACCCATTTAAGGAAACATTTAAAAAATTGGAGAGGCATAAATCTGTGGACCTGATTGGATGTACCCATGAGTGCTGAGGGAGCTGGCTCATTTCACTGTGAGGCCACTCTCAATTATCTTTCAATGGTAATGGTGATCACGGAAAGTTCATGAGGATTAGAAGAAAGCAAATAACCATGTCCCTAAGCACCACATCTATATGTCTTTTAAATACCTTTTAAAACTGACCAGAACTTGTGGGTCCCTAAGCCCTCAAAGCAGATTGAGGGTACTCTGCTACGTATCTCCCTTAATAGCTTAGTTTGCTTTCTTAAAGTCCAGTGTAGCAACTCTGCTGATGTTTTTTTCTCACTACACTGAAAATTTTAAACTCAAAGATTCCATGATCATAGAATCGTTAAGATCATTGAGTCCAACTGTTGATCGCTGTCGGCAAGACAGCCACCAACCATCACATCTCCCAAGAGTCCTTCTCTAGTCACAAACAACAAGTCTAGGAGGGCATCTTTCCTAGTTGGCTCACAGAGTACTTGTGACGAGAAGTTACTTCCCACAAACTTCAAGACTTCCCAAGGCCTGCTCATCACAGCAGGATGATATTCCCAGTTGATGTCCGGGAAGTTGGAATCTCTTATAAGGACGTGAGCTACTGATCCAGAGATTTCTCCTAATTGCTTACAGAATAACTCATCACTGCTTACATCCTGGCTGGGCAATTAGTAATAAACACGCACTATAATATCTCCTTTGTTTTCCATCCCCTTAAGCCTCACTCAGAGGCTCTCCACCATATCACTGCCAACTGTAAGGGCTGTACAATTAAACCTCTTCCTTACATATAGTGCCACATCTCCATCTCACCTGCCCTGCCTATCCCTCCTAAACAGCCTGTAGCCCTCCATCCCAGCACGCTAGTTGTGGGACTCATTCCACCTAGCAAATATAGGACTACCTGCTACATCAGTTAGACATACACAAGTCTATGGGACTGTCACAATCCGCTAATAAAAGCGGGGGTTGTGATGGTTTGTTTGTCAATCTCAGAGTGCAAAAGAAACAAGAGATTTCAGTTTTAATCAAAACAGTGCACCTTT
>VWZP01006945.1:9163-106470 GCA_013396995.1 Dicaeum eximium
GAGTTTCTGTGTGGCTGTCTATTAGCTTAAGTTCACTTGCTGAGAACAGCTATAGAAAAGAACAGCAAGTTCTGCCTTAATAGAAACAAAACATAACACCATTTAGCAGCCATACAGAGCATACCAAAGAGAGAAAAAGCAGAAGTTTGGCAGCAAGTCAGTTTTTTCCAGATCTTCCCTGAAAGGGCGTCTGAAATCAAGTCTGACCTTAACTTGCATCACTATAGTTGTGTTGAAATTCATAAAACTATGCAAGTGATCAATCACAGCTAAACAAGGATCATCATTAAAAGGAGCAACTTACACTGCAATGGAATTTTGGCACTGTCACTAGTATTCCAGCTTAGATAATTTGAAAGCTAACCAATGCATACTGCTGTAAGCAGGCTAGTGTCCCTGTCTCCTGATGTCCAGACTTACCTGTTTGTCTCTAATTTCAGCCTGCCCAGCTGGACACTCAGTGATCTGTGAGCAGCCTGGGAGTCATGGGACACCGTGGAGCTGAGTGTGCTTACACCTGAGGTAGCTACTGCATCTTCCAAGACAATGCAAGGCTGCTGGATGGTTTGATTCTGAGGCTGTTCATCTTGATCTTCAGCTTCTATTTCATCTTGATCAGCTGTATCACTTTCAGATGCAAGACTAAAATGTGGCCTCAATTCTATTAAAATATAAGCAAAAGAAAAAACACAGAAGATGTTAAACATTAGTTAAATATTAGAAAAAAAGCAGACTCAAGTGACTATTTACAGATCATCCTATAGCTTTGGTTACAACAGACCTGAAATTTCTGTAACAGGACAACAGATATTTTCTAGGGGTTTAAGATCACTCAAAAAATAACAGCACCTTTGTTTGTGCAGATTGTTGTTCTGCCTACCGAAGGTTCAAGAGCTGTAAAAACAAACATCTGGACGAATATGATTCTAGATTTGGCTACCATTTCATGTCAAATTGAGCTGAAGAATCATGTACACAGAGTTTCTTTTGCTTAATTCTATTCTCAGTAGTTTGTGCTTTCTTATGTGTCTGACTTGAAACATTTTAGTAAACAAATAACCATTATTTATTTTCTATCCAGGTATTCCTACTGTTGCTGTTCTGGCATATTTAGCATTCCATCCTTATAAGAATACCATGTTCACCAAAAAATTGCATCCAAACAGAGAGAGGAAATTACAAAAAGGCCCCTCTCCCAACAATTACAAGCACACTTCCCTTCTACTTATCAGAGGGAACACTGCCTATTTTGTAATTATGCACCTCCACAAAACTACAAACACAAAGCTATACCTGGTTTCTGTTGTTCCCTGTTTAAACTACATACCAGAGCCTACCAGGTATGAGAGATATGTACACAAGATCTGACACTCCTACACAACCTATTATTGTAACAACATCTGTTTGTTAATTCTAACTATTTAATATAAATCTTTCTTCCTTCCTTCCTTCAATTGTGGCTCCTTACTGCTAAGAACTCCCTCTAGTCTCCTCACCAAAATGTAATTTTTTTCCTGAATCCCACTTGCTTTATGCCCTTTCTGCTGAGCAATTAAACTAACAAGTATGTTTCTCTTCTTTACAGAAGAAACGTTTGTTCCTTGATCTATTTCACCTTTTCATTTCAAAGCTACATACCTTTCTCAAGGATGAACATAATAAGATCAACAGAGCTGTGCTTCCTCTGAATTCAGGAAAGCAGGTTTATTATATTGCAGTTACCCAAATACTTCTAGGCAAGTATGTCTGAATTTGCTTTGAACTTTTGCTCTTACTAACAGGATGCAGAAGTTCTTTGCCATTGCTCACCACCAAGCAGCATAAAACTGGCCTTGTACCATTCCTTAAACATACCATAACTTTTAGAAGTGTTAAGGCCAGTGATAAATCTCCACATCATAAGAAAAAAAAATTAAGAAAAAAGAGTGAGACAAAGGCAAGGGAAAGTAATCAGAAGCAGGGAAGCAGCAGATGATCAGTGCCTGAAAACTGCTGGGGCACAGAGGCTTTTGTTTAAGCTTGACCACCTACAATTACTGCTGAGCTGAGCTGAGCTGTATGGGGAGGAATAGACTATTAAGGAGGAATTCTATAGTTACTCCTATTACACAGCAATGAAGTACATGCCTGTAAGAGGTGTTCAGCATTCTAATCAGAAGACAGAGTTTCGTTATGACTTGAAAGTAACACAGAAACTCTGTTTAATCTTGTTGTTTGTGCTAGGGATATGGAAAGTAAGGAGAACAGGAATAGCTGTAACTTTTGATGTAATTTTCAGATCCCCTTATTGACAATCTAAGATTCAACCCACTGCAGGAAGCAGGAATGTAACTATTCTGACTTAAAACATTAAATGACATATTTGAAAATATCACCATTAATTCCAGCATTAGAAGTTAAGAAGAAGCAGAAAAACTAAATTTGGAAATAGGTAGAGAAGTAACAGAATGGGCTACAGTTTCATCTAAACAGATTCCTTCCCTCAGTGAAGCCATACATTCTAATTCCACATTTAAAATACAGTGCACAAACTGCAGGCAGTGCAGACCTGTTTGCTTGGTTTTGGCAGGTTTCAAGTCAAGGGTTTGGGGTTGTTTGGGTTTTTCTAGGTTTGTTGTTTTTTGTTTGGGTTGTTTTGTTTTTTTTTGAGACAGTTTCTGACCATAAGCAATAGACAACATTTTGCACCTCAAAAAATTAGGTCCCAGAAGACCTTAACCTACTACTACTCACCATGTTGCAGAAGCATTTAGATTACTCAGTGTGGAAAGGTGCTTTCCAAAATAGCTTGAACAGTACACAGATTAGTTTCCGAATTGCAAAACAGACAGTGAACAGGAAGAAGGCCACTGCTGGTTTCAAAATCTTAAGGGAAGCATCATCACCACAACTCTAAAGCATGTTTAAAGAGATCAGCTGATAAACATTTGCTGAGTATTAAGAATGACTCACCTGGGACCAGAATTGTAATAGCAGTCTGCACAGCTTTTCTGATTATGCTGTCCAGTGCAAACATCCAATGTGGCTTAATATTATGATTTCGGAGAACTTTATTGACCTAGTAAGAGAAAGTTCAGTTCAGATATTACATACCCCACAACTTAAAATAAGAATATATGTCATATAAAGTGTTTAAACTTCTGGGTGCTGTATCCGAGCAGATGATTAAAAATATTTCTTGACAGCAACATTATCAACTTAATCAATTTTTTTATTAAAAAATGTTGTATTTCTCATCAAGTACTGTGTTCTGTGTTAGGTGACTTTTGATGGCTGTCATACTTAACCTTCATGGCTGTGGAGAGAAACTTCAGAAGAATGCAAGCAAGACAAATAACAAGTACTATGTTATGAAAGGCTTGTAGCTGAAGCTAATTATCTTGTTACTTTTTTGGCATCACTTCCACTGCTTGCTCTGAGCACTACTTGTCTATTCTAAAGTATAATTGTAGGAAATATCGAAGAACTAATGTAATGCTGCTCCTACTTAATTCTGAAATGAGTTAATAAAAGTTAATTTAAACAACTGGGGAACTTCATGTACATGCTGTACAATTTTCTCTTTCCTTCTACATCTTAATTTTACAATCTGATGGTTTTCTACACTGGCCTGCTTAAAAACTGCTTTTAGCCATATTCTCAGATGCCTCTATGGATGCTCCATGCCACTTGCACAAACATCTCTACCTCATGCAACTGTTTTCCAGCTCTCAAATGACAAGAAAATGCCTAGCCAACAGTAAGCAGCAATAGCACAAAACTCGCTGCTGTTTTCCAGGCACAGAAGCAATCCAAAACAACAAAGCAGGAGCAGAACTTAAGCAGTTTCAGGAAGCAACAAATATAACTGTATTTACAAAGTTATCAAGTTACAGTGTTATAAAAAAAAGGAGCAACTACTGATTACTAAAAAAAGTGGCAAAAATATACTTCACTCTTCCTAAAAAAAAGGGATTTGTTCAATGCCCTCATATTGTAATAACCTTTCTATAAAAAATGACTGAAGATATACAAATGAGGAGGAGATAAATGAGAGGATATGTAAAAGTTATCAATCCTATTATTTTCACTGCCAAAAAGCAAGAGTATTCAGTAATGCAATCATTTATGCAGGTACTGCACTGGCTTTGGTTGGGATGGAGTTAATTTCTTTCACAGCATCCACATGGTGCTGTTTCAGACTGTGACTAAAACAGCCTCGATAACACATGCATGTTTCAGCTCCTGCTGAGCAAAGCTTAGGTGCTGTCAAGGCTGCCTCTGTTTCTTACACTGCCCCAGCAGCGAGGGGGCTGTGGGTGGACTAAAGGCTGGAGAGCACATGGCTGGCACAGCTGGAACAGCTGACCTAGGAAATATTCCCTTCTGTATAAGGTCATGCTCAGCAATAAACTAGAGGCTGCTTTTTCCAAAGGAGCTGTTGCTCGGGGATTGGCTGGGCACTTGTCTGCTCTTGGTGACTGACTGCTTTTGCAACACTTGTGAGCNTTCACTTATTTAACAGTCTTTATTCTGAGCCACAAATTTTATCACTTTTGGTCCTTCCAGTTCTCTCCCTCTTCCTGTTGGGAGGAAGTGAATGAGTGACTGGGTAGGGGCTTTCCTCTACCTGCCAGCCAGGGCCCACCCCCAGCACAGCAGTACCTGTGTCTCCTCATTCCCTTGCCAATGGCCACAAGATGGCACTTGGACACTGTGTGTGGATTCAGAGAGCTGCCAGCAGTGCCAAGGCCTGTCCTGGGCCTGACTCCTGGACAGCAGCTGCCCCAAAGCCTTGCCCAGTGCCCTCTGAGGCAGCACAACTCCCCTGTGTGAGCACTTTGCACCTTCTCCACCTGACTGCTACCAAGACAGGGACATGTTTAGCTCAGTCCAGCTTTACTGAGAACTGAACAAACATAATCTAACTTTGTCAAGATCACAACCATCCATAGTAATGTGATTTAGTTGTTTATATTACATCACAAAATTACTTTTTCTTGGTTAGTCGGATAAGGATGTTGTGATTATTAAACACTGTAACCTAAGATCACCTTATTAAATATCAAGAGTAAGGGAACTTCTTTCCCTCACTTTTAGCAGTACCTCAGCCTCTGCAGCATCTGAGGTCTTGATACTGTCCTGGATTTCAGTGTAGCACTATAGAAATCTATTGTATGGCCAAAAGAATTAAGATTGTGCACATATAAAGCAAAATTTTTCTTTTAACTTTCTGTGGGTTTAGTTAAATAATAGATAGTAATGAAGGAGACATCAGCTAAAAAACAGCAACTTGTAATGATGAAGTTAACAGAAAATAAATTTTTTACTCATAAGAATACAACCCAGGCAATTACTACCAAACAGCTGATGCCCAGCAACATCTCTATCAGAAAACAATACAAGTATTGGTGTACTATTACCCCCTCCATTGTTTTCTTGACCTTGTATGCTTGTTTTTTCTCTTCCAGTGTCAAAAGAGTATTAATATGAGGTTAACAGAGAGAGCTGAAAGCATACTCAAAAGAATCAAAGAGAAAACTTTTGATTTGTAGAAAGATCTCTTTCACAGATTCATTTAACATTTTCTTTTTCACAGAAGCATCTCATTCTTGTTAGTGTAGTCTATGCAGCAGTTTACATGCTATGCCATCCTTCCTGACAGCTCTTCTATTGTCTGAGTGACCCAGGTTTGAATTCAAAAAGAATCATCCACCTCAAATACCTACCTGAATTGTCATTTCATTTTTACTGCATGACTTCAGTCTGGACAAGTGATACTCAGCACAGCTGCACCTTCCCATGCTCATTATTCATCTTAATTATTAAGCCTAACTGCTTGTGAACTAACACTTAAATACATACATTAAGAAAACATCTGCTTTTCATAAACTAGCTATTTAAAGGCTACCCATGCATGTGTTCGGTTGTTTAATGTAAGAAATGATAAATCTTGCATTTATTATTGGTAGAAAAGTAACAATTTTAATTCCTCCTTATCCCGCTTATTATAAATTGAAATAAAAATTTATAGTTTGGCAGAAATCTGCTGCTAATCAAAAACACTAAAATAAGAATTCAATACAGTTTTACAAGGTAGACAGACTATTATGGGGGACAGTGCATTAGTTTGTAAGGGAAGTTTAAGAGATCTGCATTTATGTAGTATGAACCCGACATTAATTGTTGGTCTTGTTTCCCAGAAAACCTTCCAAAATTAGATTTTTTAAAAGGCTTTCCTGCCTTACTATTATGACACAATATTCACACAATTATTCTGAACCTTCTGTATCTTTAATTAGCAAAATCTCAATAGTGTTCAGGGTCTGTGCCCGGCTAAAGGATCACAAGGCAACCAAACCAAGTCACTGCTGCGGGTTCAGATTTTGCTATTCAATTTCAAAGCCCTCAAATATTATTGTTTCAGCTACTCTGGGTGGAAGTCAAACAAGTTTTCTTTGGTCCTGATTTGTTTAGTTTTTTTCAATTTAGTTGCACAAATCTCTTAGTAAGAATGACAACTTACAGCATCTTGAAAACCAAACAGCACAAGCTGCACTTGGCTGATACCATGGCTGTCAAAGTCCAACTCCAGCTTCAGTTTTGAAAGTGTGGTCGCGATGATTTTGCGATCAGTGGACCGTACAAACTCTCTGAGGCTGGAAACGAGTGTTGTGATATGTTCCCATTTTAGCTTGGGTTCTTCAGCTCCCTGGCAGAAGAGAGAGGAAAAGAAATAGTTTTGAGGGTCATCTTTTGAAACATACATCCAGAAGGACTTCAGCCAGTAATGTCAGCTGGCAATATGGGTTTTCAGAAACTCTGCTGCTATGGTTAAGGGAAGGGTGCAGGTCAGGTGCTGATGGCAGCACAGGTGCAGCAGCACAGAGCTCTGGGGCTGAGCTCCCTGGTGACACAGGTAGGAACTCATTGAGAGAGTAGCTGACTTCATTTTACACCAGTTGCTGAAGAATGTGTGCACACTGCAGGGTGTATGTATCTTTGTACAGTAATGGATAAAGATATGAATGAACGTACTGTGCATTGGATACTACAAATTACTCATAATTGCAAACACACATATACTTTGCAGTGTTTCTAATTTCTGCGTGCCTCTCAGAGACAATGTGCATAGTCCTACAGCAGCATTTAAAAGAAGAGGTTTGTCAAAGTTATGCAGGAGGCTCACAAAGGGACTGGTTGTTTCTTATATAATTTCCTAATTTCTCTTAATACAGAACTTCTACACAGCTGTTCTTAAAGCAGGTCTACAAAGAGCTCATCTTTCTAGTATAAATATTCATTTGCCTATTTTTAAAAGCTTTTGTGTTTTTGCATGAGCTACCAAAGTAGTGAAAAGCTCAAAAGCATTCATCAGAATAACCAGCCTAAGTAACTAGGAAGCAGAGCACTGTATTTGCTCTCATAAGTAAAGTTATGCCAACTGAATGCAAATTTCAAAGCCAGATCTTAAATTAAGCCAGAGTTGTTGTTCAACATTAAATATTAGATGCTTATTCTGAAGGAAGTAAAGTAAATATTTATATAGACTAAGGATATCCAACATTGATTTCTGTAAGAGAAGGACATACAGTGTTTGGTTCTATTGCATTTGCTGGTTTTATGCCATGAATGTTATGGCTGGCCATACACCAAGAACTCGTTTATCAAGGACTTTTAACAATAGTCAATTAATTCTGATCAGGATGAAACAAAAATAATTTTATTGAGAAAGAAACTTTAAAAAAAGCAAAAGTTCTACAGCAGTCTAAGATACCACTGACTAAAACATGCACCTGAGATAAAAGATCCTAGCCTTTGATCTTGATCTGCTTTGAGGAATTCACCTGATTATTTTCTATGCAGAAATGGATCTCTCGCTATTCTGCAGTAGCCAATCTTCTTTTCAGGTAAATAATTAAGAAGCCATTAGGGCAGATAGGTAAATGCACACTGTAGCCCTGGACTGGAAGATCCAAGTCCATCACGGCAATGGCACTATGGGGACAGGATGAGCAGTATGACTTGCTGATAAGAAATAGTGACCCATTTTGTGAGGGGCATTCTCCTCCCCTAGCCCTCATACACAATGACTTCGCTGAAACCCTTGCTGTGAAGTGTTTGTGAAGAGAAAAACTCTATTAAATCCTAAACCCTGATGAGGCCTAACAAGCAAGCCAGGCTTGTTCTATTAGTAATTGCATTTCTCAAGCGAGAAAATAGTCTTAGGGAGTCAGAGCTCAGCATCCTTTTGAAGGGCAGCCAGTCACATGAACACGAGCTTTGAACTCTTTGGCTCTAAAATTCTGTCTCTGCTTCTCTCTCAGGCTGTTCCAGCCCAAGCTGAGAAAGGCATGAAACACTGAGCACACTCTCTGGGATTTGTGATTGAGTTTCAGCCTCTCACCATCACTGATTATTACTTGCATACACATGCAAAAACTGTGTCAGACAACAGCAACACTCCTGCAAAGCACAGATCAAGTGTCTTTCTCACTGCCTTATCTTTTAACATTTTCTGTAGTTACCAGGATAACTGTGCGTTACTGTCTCCCCCCCTAAGAGTTAGAAGCTGTTTTTATTAGTATGGCACCCATTTCCACTTACAGTAACTGTAGTACATACATAATAATCATAGTGTGAATAAGTTTCTAAACACTAGTATCTTTAGAAGATGAGTTGTCATGTTTAATAAAAATGTTTTAGACCAGCAATACTTTGCCTTGAGAACGAAGTGAATCAATTAACTTCTAACACACACACAAACAAGAACAAAATAGTCCTGTCATCCTGTCATGTGATATGTTTACAGTGTCATGTGATATGTTTACAATTACATTACAGTGTTGCAACACTTAGCAGTGTGGTCATGATCTGTTATTCCTTCAGTGTTGTCCTGAACTGATACATCACCATAATGAATCATCCCCACAAAAGAGTGTCGAAAGGTCATTCTGCAATTATTTTGTTGTTTGCTGTAGCTCTCACAATTACTACATCTTCCCTCCATACCTACTCCCGACTGCACTGAAGAATAGCTGCAATTTATTTTCTCCCTAGCCCCCTCTTTCCCCTGTTCTGGCTGCTGGCTAGAAGGCAATGGTGTCTCCATATTGTGATAGATTAGGGGTCTCTNCAATAGCCCAACATAAGGCCAGAGCAGGCCAAATGACCTGAATCTCTCTCTGTCAAACCAGTCACCAGAACACCGAACTTTAAAAGGGGGTCAAGATAATCTACTCCTGGACATGATCCACCTTATATGAGTAGGCCTGACTCAGTCAAATTTGAAAAGCACTTGCAAAATAGAGTACCATGAAAACATGTTTTCCTATTGTCTTGCCAGTACTAATACCCAGGTATATATGTACTAATTACAAACAAAAAAGGCATATGTAATGCATCATGAAGAATTTCAAAGCCTGTTATTAATAGCCCGAATAAAATAGTAACCGTGAAAGTTTACATGGTGTATGCTCTCTAGTTTAGCCAAACTTCATTTCTAATTGCTTTACTATGGTTAATTTCAAGAGTTCCTGTCACTGTTGTTCACAAACAGAAACACAAAAAACTCTAAATCAATAAGGTTAAAAATATTAGAAGGTTAAAAATATCAGAAGGCTTTATTGATACAAATGGAACACCTTTTTATGCATTTCACTAATGCTAAAAGTGATTGGTTACTAACAACGACACCTCTCTATTACCATTGGTTAAGTGAGAGAAACAATATTTTCTATGTTATGAAAACAGGGTAGAAAAATACCACCTGTTGTTTTGAGAAAGAATATAGTTTACAGAGATTGTTTATAGAATTTCTCTTGGGAAAGTGAGAAGCTTTCCCTTGGGAAGAAAAACCTTAGCAGGCTTGCAGCTAGGAAATTTCAGAGGCACAGAGTTCCACTGTGTTCCAGTGGACAAGTTCCATAGCCCCACAAGTTCCAGATAACAGCAGAGAAGTCTTAGAATTCCATAAAATTCTTGCTGCCCTCTGAAATTACCTGAGTCAAAGCTTCCATCAGGTTCCTCACCACCTGCTCTTGGTCCTCAGTTAATATTCTGTGGAGGGTGGCTCTCCTTTCACTATCCTTCTTCAGCATGAAAAACCCAGAATCTTTCTCTTCAGGTGAAGGAGGTGCACTGTGATCCTCAAAATGTTCATCTGGGATGCTGAATGAAAGACACAGTGAAAAGAAACATTATAAAAACCATCCCAATGTATGCATTCCTGATTTACTGTGTAACAAAAATGTCAGGTAGCTCTTTACCTCAGAAAAAGGGACCGGATTCCCTTCCCATCTTTTTCTCCACAGGATTTGGCTCTTGTTTTGAAAGAGAATGGATCAATTTTTAATTCTGTATCAGGTGAGACAGAACCATATTCACTGCTGCTACTTGTATCTTCCACCAGAACAGGGACAGGTAAGGATATGCTCCGAAGATACTCTATTTGTATAGGAATATTCAGAAATTAGAATTTAATAATACCATCAGAGTTTTGAAGTGAATATTATTTTTTCAGATAAGACAAAAAAACTCCAGCCTTCCCACATACCAACACAAAATATTAGAGAAAAATTGACAAAAAACTCCTAAAGCTTTTTCATCTGGAATAGTTAATCTTTCCGGTATGTTTTTACTCCTGAAAGATGGAAATGTTGGGCTTTTTGCGAGTTCACTCACAGACCTTCAACACTAAAGTGAATGTGCATCTCCTATCATGACTTCCAGGAGTAGGAAAATGTTTCTATAGGGTAAGTTGTCCAAGCACCTTTTAAGTTTTTAATTTTATGGGTGTATATAAATATATATAAATATATATTTACATATATACTACATAGAAGTACATATACTATAACATATATAAGATACATTTCTTAATCAAATTAATTTGTACAAATTTAATTAATTCATAATCATTGACTAATTATAATAGACATGCAGTAAAGTCAGAACTTTTAGTTTTAAATCCAGAGCACACATTACCACTGCAGGAAACTACTCATATCTATTTCACATGTGCACATTTCAAAATGTACTTTGATACCAATTCAGCATGAAGGTGTAACTATGTGTGTGTTCAGCTCCCTCCCACCCTCTCCCAGTTCATTTCCTGAAAGAGATGAGTATCCTGTATCCTGGTCTGACAAGGGCTCTCAAATGCATTCTGGTTTGTCAGTTATAGAATTTAGTCTAATAAAAATTTATGTTATAATTCTCCACAAACCTTGGCTCTGTGGCTACTATAAAACAGCCATTGGTTTCCACCAAACGTCCCCATAAACAACAGCACAGCCCTACAAACCTGTATCACCCACCAACCTGGGCAATTAAGCCACAGTCTGGTAGAATTAAAAACAGTATTTCAGATATGCTGAATGAGTTAGATGTTCCTAACAGAGAGAGGTCACTTATTTTCACAGTTGTGACCGCTTCTCTTTCCAACTTTTTAGTGTTGACAAATTATACCAGAATAAGTGATAACTACAGTATCTATACAGGTATGTTTTTGATGGAGAAGTATGTTAAAACTCACCATTTGTGTTAGCTGAAAGGACTGTGTGAGAAAATGAAAGAAAAAAAGGAAGTTAAATATGCTGAAATTAACTGAGAAAATAAGCATAGTCTAAAGGGTAACTACCCATTTTTATGGACTATCTCAATTCTCCTGGCTGCCGTCTCCAAAAGTGTAATTTATTGCAATTTAATTTTATTTCAAGGGGGTGGAAACCACATTAAAAGTGATCTACTATCATCTCCTTTACCTGATATTTTTCTTTAAGTATCATGCTAAAAATATAGAGAAGATATTTTCCTAAGTATATATCCACACACAATAGAATGTTATTACTGCTCTCAAAACTCCTTTGCTACTTTTCATAATTCAGAACAGTACAGGAAATGAACATTTCCTGAAAATAAAATTTCATGAAACAAAAATAATGCAGTGTATGCACATTTGCTATAGGACAAAGATTAATTTTGCTTATGTAGAAAAATCCACTGAGATTTAATAGCATGTTCTAACCTTACACAAAATATACTCTATATAAATATTCTTTCAATTAAAACATATACAAATTTAAAAAGAGGAAAAAAATGAAATAAAAATCCAACAACCATAAAAGCTGCATAAAATCACAGACCTTTAAAAACCTTACTAGAAATACTTGTATAAATTGACTTCTGTGACAACATGATAACATAATTCTGCTACAACAGCATTTCTGCAGTAAGCTGCTGGTAGAGAAGGCCACAACTGAGCATTCACATGGGATAGAGATCTGCTGTGTTCATCTTAAAGACTAAATCAGCAGTTTCAGCAAACGACCACGGGCAAGAGGAAACCTTCAGATTGAATTTAGCAATGCTTACCTGAGAGCTTTGAAGGAGACTTTCTTTTCTTGCTTGAAACCTTCAAGAATTCATCTATAAGTAGCTCATGAGCAAAAGCTCGTTTATCAGGATCTGGTTCAAAGCAACGCAATATGAAAGCCTTGGCTTCTGCAGACATGGATTCAGGAATTTCTGGGTGTATTTTAAACATCCCCACCTGAGACAAATAAAGGGAGAAACAATGGCCTAAACTGTTCTTCCCCCAAGAACTAAACAACATCAAAAAACTGTTTAGATAGTAGAAGTGGTATATCATTCTCAGGTTTTAATATGAACTTTATACAACTAGTTTATTAATTCAGAGAAAAAACCCCAAACTATTACAAACTGCATAAACAATTACATTTAAAACCCCCCACAGCTGCAAATAGAGGCTCTTCACAAAGCAGAAAACTGCTTCTTTTTCTCAGTTTGGTGTTGTTTTTTTTCTTCAACACCCAGGCTGCTGAGTAGCTGCTATCTCTCTACTAATCTATTCAAAAATACACAGCACTCCATCTTAGCTGAGTCAGATTATTGTTCTTAACATCCTCAGAATCCAAGCACTTCCTTCATCTCCCTTTCTCGAAACCTCAAATTCCAGCTTCTCCAAAACAGTCATCAGATTTCCTGTGTTTAGAAATACAACTCTGAGCTGTATGAAGAAGATATCTGACCTTAAACATGGCTGCTTGTGGCTCTCCCAGTTCATAAAATGGGGGTTTCCCTGTAGCCATCTCAATGATTGTGCATCCCAAAGACCAGATGTCTGCAGCCTTCCCATAGCCACGTGGCCCTTTGTCTATGATCTCTGGTGCCATATACTGGAGGGTACCTGTTTAAAACATACTCTTTTTTGTTTACTTGGGTGTAATAATGCTGCAAATAGATAGCTAAAAGGCAAGAGGAACAAAATGACTGAGGAGTGAGCAAGATCAGAAGAGTTAAAAAATCCCCTTTTATGATTCAAAAATTTGCACATGCATTCTATATAAAACTCAAATTACTACTCCAGATATTACTTGTGCTAAAAGCATTTGGTATCATCTACTGGAGATTGCTTTTCAATGTCAATGACAATTACTAAGTATTTCCATGAGCTTTGGATCAGAGGTAGCTTTCATTTATTTTTTTATATCTTAAGATTAAAATATGGGAAAGCACTCTGAATTTTACCCAGAGAGAAAAAGGATGAGAAACCTGAAATCTTAACCTAAAAGAGTAAGTGAGATGAGCGTTTTCTTCTGAAGTAAGGGAATCAATCTGACACATCATCCTGTGTTCTGTTCCTTTTACAGAAGCAATGGAAGAGCAAAGGATGGAATTAAAATAACAGCCACTTCTCATTTTACATAACTATGTAATGCAGTGCCACTGCATGATTTAACACCCAAATGAAATTATCAAGCAGAAGGAGGAGCAACTGAATGTTCTGCAGATACACGATTCTGGAGATGAAGTCAGGATGTCCAAACCAATCATGAAAGAAAAAGATCAGCAAGATGAAAAAGCCACGTGCACAAAGGTGACAGACTCAAATAAAGCACAGGAGAAACACAGCTCCTGTGTTGTAGAGGACTTTGATGTCACAAGTGGAACATCCAAAGCAGCACTCTCTTTGAACAGTGCATACAAGTACAGCATGTAGCTTAAGACTTTATATCTGAAAGTTATTCTTCCAGTAACCTTTTACACTGATTTGAAGTCAATGAAAGTTCAGCATCTGTGGATTCTGACCCTACACAGGCAGTTTGAGTGAGGATAAGAAAGTCTCCTTTGGCAACATACCAGTGAAGGTTTCAGTACAAGGATTGATTCCTGCGAGTCTCTTTGAAGTTCCAAAGTCCGAAATCTTTAACACTCCACTGTATGTGTTGATAAGCACGTTATCACCCTGAGGAAAAGAATGTGCAGAGCAATTATTTTTCTCTGCAGACCCTTCATCTAAGGCTTTTTGCATAACCTGTTTCTACAATGCACTCTTTACTAAGCAAGTGACTTCTTAAAAGAAGAGATGAAAGAGAAATCAATTCCTGCCTTATGCAATCCCATTAACAAAAGCTTCATCTCAAAGTGAATTTCCCCTCTTACCAGAAGGAATTCAGTTAAAGAACACTTAAAGATGAAAAAAGGCTTTTTTAAAAAAACAAGCGAAACACTTTTTCATCTTCGATCTCCTTGGAAAATAACTTGCTAATTATACCATCCACAATCTTCTTCAATTTGATGAGATTTTATGAAAGTTCAATCATACCTTTGAAAACAGAAAAAGAAGTATCTACTTTATCACATATTAGGTTGATATATGTGAATTTTCCTAAAATAAAAAAAAAACCAACATATTTTGTTGGTGCAAATTGAAATCAACAATGGTTCACCTATCTAACCTATGGTATAGAATAGCAGAGAGCTTTCAGCAAAAAAGTTTTTAAATTACAGGACAAATAAATGGTTACACAGTTACATAATACTATCAGGCTTAATTCTCTGCAAATCCTTACCTTTATGTCTCGATGCACTATTTGATTATCATGGAGGTATTTTAATCCTTCAAGAATCTGCTTGGTGTAAAAGCCAATTGTCTGCTCATTATTTTTTAGTGGTCCCCATTTTGATCGTAGAAGAGCAGAAAGACTGCCTATAATTTTGGAGAGCAAAAAGTGAGAATAAAAATCCAATTAAATTCTGCTTTCTCCCCCAAAGGAAAAAGGTAACAACCAGCATCAATCCCAATCCAAGCGTAGGCATCTCATCTATAACCAAAGTCCTCTCCAGTCAAATGCTTACTTGCATCACCACTGGCCTGCACAATTAAAGAGAGAGTCTCAGTATCTCCTGGGCAGTTTGTGAAGAACTGAAGCCCATGGGAAGGACTCACATTGGAGTAGCTCATGGAGGACTGTCTCTCTTGGAAGGGACCCCATCCATGCTGGAGCAGGGTAAGGAAATGAGGAGTCCTCCACTTGAGGAGGAAGGAGTGACAATTTTGATGAACTGATCACATTCCCCATCCTCCATCACCACTGGTAGGAGAAGGGAGAGAAAATCCTAAGTGAATCTAAGCCCAGAAAGAAGGGAGGGGTAGGGAGAACATGTTTCTAAGATTTGGCTTTATTTCTCATTACCCTACTCTGATTGGGTTGACAATGAATTAAATTAGTCTCCCCAAGTCAAGTCATTTTGCCTGTGAGGGTAACTGATGAGTGATCTCTCCCTGTCCTTATCACAACCCATGAGCCTTGTGTTGCATTTTCTCTCCCCTATCCAGCTGAGGAGCAGAGAGACAGAGTAGCTTTGGTGGGCACCTGGGATCCAGCCAAGGTCAGTCCATCACTGATCTGTAGGTAAAAGGAGCTCACCTGCTATAGCAATCATCTGAGATTTATCAGTAGCACACCATATCTAACTATTCAAGCAGTTTGAAGACACAGTTTTCCCTATTTATTTCACAAAAAGACACTATAGATTATTACATCTGTATGAAATATGTCTCATGGCCCTATTATTTGTTTGTACGCTTTTAAAATGCTAAAAAAACAAACCTATAAACCACCAAACCAGTCTCCCCCCAAACTTACCACCTGGCACCTGTTCCATGAATATTTTGATGAAGCCATTCTCACTAAGAGAACCTAAATACTGGACAATGTTCTTATGTTTAAGATGCTTATGCAAAGCTATTTCTTCATGCAGGGGTTGGGAATACCTGGAAAGCAAAGAAGCAGTTTATTCTTCATCTCAGTGAAGAAAGCCTTGAAACACCTTATATTGAAAATTAATATTTGTTAAATGAATTTAACACTGGTTGTGACAAGCACATACTAAAATATTATGTGATCATATGTAAATACAAATAACATATACTATATATATATATATATATATATATATATAATATTGTGTATTCATAGACGCAAAATGTTACAAACATACATAGAGTGAGGAAAAAAATTTTCTGAAAAATAAACTCCACTCCACTCTAACTCCAAGAGAATAAACAGATGTGAAAGTGGTTGGATTCGTATTGGTGCCAAAGTGAACTGGTAAACTATAAAGCCAGTGTATAAATAAAAACACTTCAATAATGAAAATGGATCACCACTTAAAGTAGAAACCTTTGTTGAAGGCAAGATGGGGTATCAAAGTAAGAAAACAGAAATCATTAATGGAGAGATATTTAGAAGAATAGATCAAAACAATTCCACCTAACTCAGTTTAGTTTAAGGCAAAGTATTTTTAAGATATATGCTTTTCAACAGCCTTTTTGGCAAGAAAGTTTCTGGAGTCAGGATCTTTCTCCAGTGTTGAACACCTCCAGAGCTCAGCAGCTGATGTGCTGAGCTGGTATATTAGGTGCACCCTGACAACCTTCCTAACTTAGGCCTGCCCTAACTCTTCCTTCGGACGTGGGTCAGCTGCCAGATTTTGTGTATTTTCAGTGTATTTCTGGAAAAATGTAGACAATATGCTGACAGTCTGGTAGCTATCTTCTCTAAAGCACTGACACCTGTGGCAACACTTTCAGGGGAGCTGAAATAGATGAAGGACACTGACCTCCTTCTGTCAGTCCAAATGTGAAAAGTAATTGCAGCATTTGCAATTGAGGTTGTTATGGGAAAAGTACCTGTGACTTCCACTCCCTTTAGCACAGGTAGCTATCAACTCTCCCTCAAAGAGCATCAATCTACTAATGGAGGCTGAACTCTTAAAAAAGTGTAGGGAAAAGAAAAAAAGAATGTGGTCATCTGAAAATCCCACTGGAGAACAATTGTTGCAGAAAATAATTATTTTGATAATGATAAGTATGATCATGCAGCTCTGAGTCTGTTTACTAAAAACTAATTTGAGTTTTGCCTTACCTCTCCACATGATTATAAAGATTCTGACTACATTGTTAGTCATACAGAAATGCAAAATCAAAGATTGTATTCCTGAGTTCTGTTAATGAGATACTAATTTTGAGCAGCAGCAGTGAGACCATTATAATTCTTCCTGCACTTTTAAACAGCACAGTTGAGACTTGAGCAACAAAATAATTTTGCAAACAAAGCTGTAAGAATATTTTTCCCTAGGATGAAACATTTTTTGTTTTAGAACTTAATCACTAGAAGACTTTAAATGGTATGAACAAAAATTCTTAATCATCATGACAGAATAGTTGGAGTTAGGGAGAGGCTTTAAAGCTCCAACCCTCCTGACATGGGCAGGGACATCTCCCACTAGACCAAGTTGCTTAAGGCTTTATTCAGGCTGGCCTTGTCAGTCACTCTTCCCTTATCTGCTGCTGCTGTAACCCTGTCAAAAAAGGCCACCAAATTTGTTAGGTGTGATTTGCCCTTAGTGCTGCCATGTCTGCTGCCACCAATCACCTCATTATTTTCCTCGTGCCTTAGCACAGTTTTAAAGAGGACCTGTTCCATGATCACAATCAGCACAGAGGTGAAAATGACTGACCTTTATCAAGTTCTCTGGGTCTTCCTTATTCCCTTTTAAATAATGTGGGGTTTATTTCCCTTTTCCAGTCAGTGGGATGTAACTCTTCAGGCACCCTGGACTTGTGCATGTTCAGGTTCCTCAGATGGCCTCAAACCTGATCTTCTACAGCAGGTGGTTTTTGATTCTCCCAATCCCTGCCTGTGCCTCCTGTGACTTGGGCAGTGTGGCTGGAGCAATTGTTGAAGACTCAGCCTTCTAATGTCCTGGATAACCAGGTCTCCTGTTTCTTCCTGGAGAAGGTCCACATTTTCCCTAGCCTTCCTTTCATCACCATGTACTTACAGAAGCTTTTCATGATGCCCTTCACATCCCTGGCCAGATTTAATTCTGTTAGGTACTCTTGCTTTCCCTAACTTGACCCCTGGCTGCTCAGACAATATCCAATTTCTCTGTATTCCTCCCAGGCTACATGTCCTTGCTTCCACCCTTTGTAAGATTCCTTTTTGTGTCTGAGATTTCCAGGACACACTTGTTCCTTCAAGCAGCTGTCCTGACTTTTTTTCCTGATTTCCTCTTTGTTGGAATGGAGAATGTGTCTCTGTAGTCTAACATTTCCTGATAAGTAAATTATTGAATAGCTTTTATTCAACATATAGCAAAATTGAAGAGTCACTGCTTTTTGCATAGAAATATTTTAATTTCTAGCCCTGCCTGACTCAGAACTCAAATATTTTTTACAAATTCAAAAGGTGGTAATTCTTATTTATAAAATTATACAAATTAACTTCAGAGATTGTTTTCTTTCTACAGACTTCTTCAAAATTTGAAAAGATCAGGTTACAATTAACCGGAAGAGAATTAATAAATTTTTCTTACTTTGCCATTAAAAGAATACCTGAAATTCTTTCTGGAAGCCTTTAAACATTTAGATGAAAGACTAACAGCTTCCTAATAATCTCTTTTTGTGGTATGCTTTGCACACTGAATCTGAAACCTTTTCTGTTGAAAGTTCTTTTAAAATGTGTATTGGAGAAGAAAAAACTGGATTTTTTTCCCTTTGCAGTAGTTACTGCTGTATTCAGGCTATCTTTCTATTAATCACAATTGCTACAAACAAATCTCTTCTAACACACAAAACTTGCAACTATTTTGAGTCAACAGATTGTTTTATGTAGTAAGGCCATACTTTCTGGGAAATTATAACATATATTGAAGTTCAATTTGGAACAGCAATACAGAGGATGGAAGGGTTCCCCTCTCCATAATCTAAGTTCTAGTACCTTTAAAAGATTATGAGAATGGAAACATTATTAGACCACATATTCATTTGACCAGCCAATCTATAAAAGTTCTATAAAATCTATAAAAGTTCCAAAAGATTTTAAAGTGTTAATTTTTAAACATCAAAGAAAAAAAAAACAAGTCAGAACAGAATAACCAAAGAAAAGTCCATAAGACAGACCCATGAAAAAGAAACTGAGCTAAGCTTGACAGTTTAATTCAGTGGGTTTCACTTGAAAACTCTTTTGATTTTATGTCACTTTTATCACAATATTTGTGGAAATCTATGTATACAAAATAGCCTATACTGGAAGTCTTCAGATACACAAATACTAAGGACATTAAGTGCTTGGTCCTTACATGGAAACCTTTATATAGGAGAGAGGGTTACACATACATAGAGACACTCTGCATTAAAAAAAAAAAATAACAAAGAGATTATTCCACATGATTTAGTCTAATGTCGAGGCTTTGAAATAAATGATGCAAAAACAAGAAAGAATAATTTCTTTATCAACAATTCAGGCCCAGAATTTTAAAGGACTGCACAAATCATGAATTTCAATAGGTCTTTTATAAGGACATGCCTGAGTATGTCTGAGCAGATAGGGCTCATCACCAGGTGTTTGAGTGATATGCTGCACTTCAGTGGGTTTTTTTGTTTGGTTTTGTTTTGTTTTAAAGAAATAATACTAGTACCAAACCCAGCAAACATCTAAATTCTCATTTGTGATCACAATCTACTCCACAACTTGGAAACATCTAATTACAAAGAGAGGGAACACCACTATATACCACAGACAGGTAATTTATTGGCAGCTTTGTAGAAGAGGCACTCCTTGATCAGCAAATTGATTGAATACATTAATGATGAAATCATGCAATGCCCAAAATCTGGTATTAGCCAGAGTTACGATACCTGCTGTCTCTCTCTGGGATTTCTTTGATAGCAATTCTGACTTGATTGCTCAGATCTCGTCCTGCATACACAATGCCGTACGTTCCTTTTCCCAGAATGACTCGCTCACCATTCTCATCATACTCATAATCATACTGCAGAGCAAACAACGACAACATGAAATAGAACAGAAGGATAACTTTTATTCTGTCTGACCCTGTGATCATAACCAAGGCATCCAAGATGTAGCTTGCTGCAGAACACAGAGGATGAAGGAAAAAAAAACCAAACACTTTTAAGATGACAGCTGGGATACTGTGCAGACCCACCTACGTTTCCCCAGTGGTTCCTGAGCTAGCCTTTTCAGGGAACAGCATTAAGCTGAGCTGGGCTGTGCCTGGTCCGGGTGTCTCAGAGAGCAGCACAGCCAGAGCCGACAACAGAGGGCACTCACTCTGCACCAGGCAGAGCCCGGCGCCTGCTCAGGCACAGGGGGCACAGCAGGACACACTTCATTCCTCCCAGGGGCTCTCCTGACCTCCCCACGGCTTCCAAAACCAGCACAGCCTCAATGCTGACACTGCCAGGTCTGCCAGCAGGCTGTGCCAAAGGAGGTTAGTCAGCGCTGCAGTGCTTGTTTTAAGCGCGGTTTTGGCTGAGTTTGAATTTCAAAGAGTTTAAGGCCAGCCCAAAAACATTTTTTAGAGAGATTACCGATGTGTCCTCTTGTGTAACACAGACATAGAATTTCACAAGCTCACTCCTGTGCTAAACCCAGCAGCTTAGGCCCAGTTAAAGTATTTTTTTATTTTCTTCTGTATAAAGATGGCTACAGTTTTAATAAAAGAAAGAATCTGCAACTTCTTTTAGTAGTTTGTTTCAACAATGAATTATTCTCATGGTAAAGTCATGTCTCTTAATTCAATTTTTTTGTTGTCATTATTTAATTACATTTTTATTCAATGGATTAAAGAGACCATTAGCACATTGCTATTTTTCCAGTAAAAATACTTATCCACTGTAATCAAGTCACCCACTGCTTTTCTTTTTGCTAAAATAAACAAACAGGCACCCTAAGGTTCTCAATAGAGGCTCTTTTTCTCTGCCACAAGTCACCCCAGTGCCTTCCCTTTGTTTGATCTCCAATTTCAGAGGGAGAATGTTATAAAATGTGTTATAAATGTGTTATAAATGCTAGCATCAAAACTGGGACAGAGAGCTGTCTGTATTCATTACACAGCACTGACTCTCAGTTAGTTATGAATGTCTCTAGAGCTTCAGAACACTAGATTTTCATGTGATAGGACAAGGGCTTAGGTATTCTATCCTGCTCCCTGTCACCTCAAAGAAAGCTTAAACACCTTAAGAGCTGCACTGCACCCAACAGCCAGTACTCCCTCTCCAGCTATGTGCGTGTTCAGATAAAACTGCTGGTGAAAACACAGCATAAACAGTAACTTCACTAATCCCTGGAAAAGGAATTAATAATTTACTTCAGTGAAGTGCTGTCTAGAAGCCCATAATTTTGTATGTTGAGAGAAAAAAAAGTACAAATACCTCTAGAGAGTCTCCATCACATTCCCCTTCCTCGGTAGTTTTTCCCATTTCTTCAGTGATACTGTTCACCATGTCAAAAAATCTGTACCAAAAAAAAAAGAGAGTTAAAAAAGCAAACACATGCTTGAGACAATAACTTGAGACAGTATAGGAACAAAGTAATGAAGGGACTAAGAGAGGACTTAAGTGCAGTAATTATTATTTTATATAACTACATATTATGTAATAACAATGTATATATAAGTATTTTAAGTGTAATTTATACAGTAAGTATAAATTCAGTGTATAAATTTGCTTGTCAGAAGAAAAATTTAGTTTACATGGTGATTTAGCCATCAAAATCTGAAGTTTTTCTACTTCTTTTACATGTGCAAAAAAATCCATTATATCGGAATTTATTAATGGAATTAGTATTTCAAAATCTACAGCCCAGTTGAAATTCTCATCCTATACCACCATTTCTTTATGTCCACTGAAAGCACTGAAGCATCATGAGAAGTGCCGGGAAGTCTTGGTACATTTGGAAGAGTTTTTGTAGTGTAGGGATTCTAGCTTCAAGTTTTTCCTTGAATGGAAAGGATGTCTACTTCATAACCTTTCATTTTAAAAATACTATTATAAATGTCTTCTGCCCTTTTGAAAGAAGGCAAGTACAAAAACCATGTCATCCTAAGGTATTGCTTACTCATCTCTTAAGAAGAGTTCAGATGTGAAGGGGAATGAACATGTAAAAGAACCTATATGAACTGGAATGGATGAAAGAACAAGCTAGAGATTGGGCTCTAAGGTGGATGCAGTCATTAATAGAGAGTACTGCAGTGATTTTAGGCAAATTTGCAGCCATTTTAGAACAAAAAGATGTGAAATTTTCTTTGGGAATGCTTCCAGGATCAATTTAACACCACAGCCTCAAGCTTATGGAGCAGAAACACAGCCGAGGTACCCCTAATTTTGTACAATAAACCTTTGCCAAATTTCCTGCAGGGACATAGGTAGAATCTTACTTATGTAAACACATGCTAATGTAAAGGAAATCAAGTGTGCTTGGCTTTAATTGTAAATAAAAATATATTTACAGTTACAGAGAAATCTTGACCAGATTTTGTTGTTACTCCAAATGTTCCCACTTCAGTAAGTCCTTCTAAAGTTCAGGATGCTTTGTTGAATTGGGGGCACACACTTTTAGTATGCCATAATGTAAGTATTACAAAATTAATCCCAGAAAGGTGTGTGCAAACAACAATTAGATTTATAATTGTATTTGTCTCTAATGTTCCCCTGAGCTTGTTCTTTGGCCCTTCATATGTCAGATCTCCAGTGTATTAAGGTACACAGGGTGCTGTGTATGACGCTTTCACACAAAAGACGCTGATCACTGAGGATGCTCAGATCAACTTTCACCATAGCTCTGGAACAGTCAGGCCCTGTTGTGCATACAGATACCATCTATCCCATCACAGGCCATGGCTTTTTGAAATAACACCAGTGACCCACCTTCTACAATGAAGTTCTGTGCAGAAATAGATTTGAAAGTCATCCGAGTTGTGCAGCACGTACAAGAAACAGCATCGTTCTTCAAACTTTGAAATGCTGAAAGAAAGGCCAAGAAAGTTATTGGAGGATGCATTTAGATTTCTACCAGTTTTGTCAAACCATACAGATGAACCCATTTAACATGGGAAAACGCCAGATTAAATCTGAGAACCCATAGATTTTCCTTTTTGTAAAATCACTCTCTTGTATCCTCCAAAGTTCACATTCTGATGTTTGCTATCACACACATTGCCCAAGATAGAGTAGGAGCAAAGAAATTCATAGGAATATTTCCATTGACCTGTGACATTTTTGTGTTCAGTACATTTATTTTTCACTCCTGCAACCAGAATGAAACACCCTTCCAGGATCATATTAGAAAGCTGGACTTTGAACAGAAATAATGAGTTCTTTGTGTTTTAGACATCAGCCACAGCTCAATCTTGAACACAAAATTTTCTACTCAGTTCCCTGTCAATTGGTATCTTGATAGTAAGTTGGAAAAGTATTTTTAAATTAAGTCAGCATCTCAATATGAGGTGAATTACTTTATTACCCTTGCCTGATCATGTCTTCCTTCAGTTTTGGTTTCATCTGCTATAACTGCAGAGCAAAGATAAAGAGGAGGCATTTATGCCATTTTCTTATAGATGCATAAATGTCTCAGTGGAAAAACAGAAGAGGTGCAAATTCTTGTACAGCTGCCAGTTTTCCACCCCAAGTAGGCAGCAGTTCATGCAAAGATATTCATTCACCAGAACTGTTTTATATGCATGTCATTACTCTGCTCCTTATAGAAAATACTAAATGTTATTTGATATAGCTCTTTCTGTAACTTTGTTACATACTGAGTGCCAGCTGTCAAGCTGATGCAGTATAATTGATTCTTACTATATTGGAAAAGGGTAGAGGGAAATGGCTAGGGGTGTTACAAGGGAAAATGAGAAACCAAGACAAATTAAGTCTCCTTATTAAGCTTATTAATATACTGGAAAAAATCCACAGTCCAAGTGAAATCAATCTATTCTAGATGGATCAAGACAGCCATCATGTTACTACTTAATTTGTAGCACAATAAAATAGAATCATGTATTATGTTGTGCCAAAGGATTGATGATTTGATTAATGTATCAGGGGTTTTTTTTAAGTATCAGGAAATACTTGGAATTTTGAGCCTTTAAGAGGTGTTTAAGATTGTCTGATCCTTGTTCTCCTTTATGATTGCTCTATTGTAAAACCCTGTAAGTTTTGATAAACAAATTACTCTTTAGGCAAGCTGGGGTGTGGTCTGCCCTTCATAAAACTACTTATGAACAGAGTGACCTTCACTATAAGAATATTTGTCTCTGGGTGTGGTGACCCATTTATTTTTACGTTAGGAAAATTCATAAATGCTAACTGGTGGACACATTTAGGAAGACAGACACCCTCCTGAGCTTATAAACTAACTTTTAATTCAAGCTTTTCAAGCACGTAAGTAAACTCTCTAGAATTGGAATAACTGATATTACCAGAATTACTCATTCAAGTTCCACGTGCATTGAAACATTTTACTGACTAAATTGTTAGCTGAAACTATGACATGCCCAGAAACCACTGACAAAAACACAGCAGTGAATAAAAGGATAAGAATGTGGAGTGTACACAGAGGCCAGGGAAATTCATAAATATTTAAGACCTTTAAGTGAGGGTTTACATTGCTTATATGCTGCTTTGCTCCCTGAAAAAAAAAAAAAAAAAAGAAAAAAGCTAAACTGAAAAAGGAAGACTAAAAATCACCTGAGTTATAAAAGGACACAGGATAATTTGCTTAGGAAATGCCTCACTCTGACAGTGCCCAAGCAGACATAGCACCCACTGACATCTGTGACAGCAAAACTGGGCTGAATTTGCCAAAATCCAAAACCAAAACAAGGAAGCAAGGGCAGCATGGCCTTTGACCCAGCTCGTGTGCATCCAGAACTCCCCTCAGTAGATAAGAAATACTGCAAAAGCTGTAACTACTGATTACTAACTAGTACTTCCAGATGAACAGTAGATTCAACAGGTGACCACTGGCAGGAATCACAGAAAATGAGCTGTGTGGAACTTCAGGAACTTTCTAGAAGTCTAGCAGTACAGGCATCTCTCACTGTTGTAATTAAGTAGTCTGATGAGATTCAAAGCTCCAAGAGCTTGGGATGGAAGACAAATATCCTTATCTCAAGCTTGTCTAAGTTCTTGAGCTATGAAAGAAACTGGCTGCAGACCTCTGAGGCATTCTCCCACAGAAACAACACAAGTAGTGATTATTTCATAATCCAGGACTTCTCCTGGAGTAAAAGCCAACTTGTGAGTAAAAGCCACCTGAAACACTAGCAAACTTCAGCCCACCACTTTAGGTTTTGTTTTTCAATTGGAAAAGTAAATTTCCTATCTTCTTGCTCATATGCTGTCAGCTCTGAAGAACAGTAGGAACTTTGCTTGATAACCTAAAATGTAAAGTACCTTGGGGAAACAGTCATGTTCCAAAAGTTCTGATAAATCCTTTAAAGAATAGCAGCACTTTCTGGGCTGATTCAATAAGAAACACTTGTATTTAAGAGGTCAAGAAGGCACATGGCAAAAGCAGAGGTATTTACATTGGCACACAAACCACTAATCGATTAGTTTCTTACGCTAAAGCCAATTGCTATGACTTCCTGCACACAGAGTGGATTTAGCACTGCTCTGCTCAGAGACTTCTACATCCTTTCCAAGTTGCTTTGCAGCTCTTGAGAGCGGATCCCTACTGCTTGTGAAACAAAATGCTGATTACACTGGCTGTGACACAGCACACAGAAGAAGTGACCCTCTGTCACTGCTGTGAAGTATTTACCAAAAACATGAGCCATTTCAAAGCTGGGTGTCTCTTCAGACCCACTGTCTCCTTATGGAGTATCATAATTATTTATGGAGGTCTTTGTCAGAAAAGCCTCCAAGATCATGTACAAAGACCTGCCTTGTACATTAAGGCTGCATTGGTGAAGCTGACTCTTACTAGTCTAGAATCCTTCTAAAGCTGGGAACTGCCCCTTCCTAGACCGCTATAAGTCTAGGAGACTCAAAATAGCCAAAAATAGTCTTGATACAAAAATAGATTAGAAGCAAGCCTAATTCTGCAGGCTCACCCACTCCAAACAATACTTGCATTCATAAAACTAGGGAAAAAAACAAGTAAAACAGTGAAAAATTAAATGATCAGAAACTTGCATATATTTAAAAGAAGAAGAAAAAAACCTTATTCAGCTTCATGCTTGCATAAGATAAATATTTTCCCCTGCAGCTCCTCATGGAGGGAGCCAGAGAGTTCTCTAAGAATTCACAGTAACTCTTGGCTCACTGTAAAGTCATCTGAGTTCTTTTGGACATCTGTTCAGATGAACAGATTGGAAAATCAATTGAAAAATTAAATGATAATTCACAGTTTGAATAACCAAAGCAGGAGGATACACTAGAAACAGTACGGATCACAGCATGGCTTAATAAGGGGAAGGAAAAACCAAAATGACAGCAAATAAATAAATAAATTCTGTCTTCCCCTCTTTTTTTTTTTAGAAGCACACAAAAACATACTGTAGCCAAAACCCAAACCAGACTGAACTAAGCATATTGTTGCAATTTTTGCCTAAAATAGTCTGAATCCCACAGGATTGAATTTTCGTGCCTATTGATAGTTTGGTGTTTTTAAGTTACTTTTTGGAAGGAAAAAGAATCATCCATCTGTGCAAAAACGTCCTGCAGACATAGCAACAACTCTGTGTATGGAACAGTTATTATTAGAACAGAGCAACGACTATTTAAAAAATGTAAGTTTTCTGGACCTTTTTTATTTAATTGCACTAAAAGGAAAGTGGAAAGTTGCAGGATGACAAATATAGATTAATCCTAGGGAAAAGAAAAAAGAGACTGAGGTGAAGAATAGATTGCAAGAGGTTACAGCAGTGATAGAATATCACTGTCACTCCATGGTCCACAGCAGCAGCATAATACAAAATTCATTCAATTACTCCTTTCATTTCAAAACAAAAAAGGGAAACAACTTACCTTACCCCCCTAATAGAAGCAGCACAGAAGTTCCACTCATGGATACCTTTCTATAACACACAGTAAAAAAATTAATTAACAAACAAAATATTCCCCCTCTATATGAAGGGCCAGTAGGTATATCTTCTAGAATGAAGCTCATGAGATGGAAGGGGAAGCACTCAAAATGACAACAGTCTACATATTGTCTGTTAACACCTATTTTTCAAGGCTTTTTTTTTTTCACCTGAAACAGAAGTTCTACATAGAAGTTTTGGGTTACTTCTTCACTGTTTACGCTGCAAACACAATTTAGTATTTTAGAAAACATTCAAAAGAGCAGATCAGAAGACATGCCAGTATAGCTTTTTTCTGATACTGATCTTGGGATCACATGTGATACTCAGGAAGGGAGGGGCAAAAATATTCCACCTTTGAGAATAATGAGAGCTTGCCCTGCACACTCAATCCCTCAGTGTGGGGGAAGCCCAGGTGGAGAGAGCTACAAGTAGAAAGTCTAACACAGGAGAGCAAAGTAGGAAATTCTCAAAGTAGGAAATTCTCAAAGTAGGAAGAACTTCAAATATGAAGGCAAAATGTACAAAGAAACAGAAAGGAAACTATTTCACTAGGAATCCAGAAGAGAGCGGTAAGAATGCACCAAAGAATGCACCTAAGAGCTGCTGGAGTGAAAACATGGCTGGAAGAAAGAAACCACCCTATAAAAACACAAAGGGCCAGGCCTCATTTATTTTCAGATCTTTTAAATTTACAGCTGTCACATTCAGCAGAACCGAGTTCTCTGTAGACAGTTATATTGCTTTATGTTTATGTTCTATTAAAACTTTACTGTAGCAAACAGAAGCCTTTTGTATCTTCTAAATAAAACATTCTCCTTTCAGGAAAAGGTGGAACTGCACCACCTCATAGCCCTGGCAACATTGGGACCCCATCACAATGAGCCACATTTGAAGAACCTTTCCTTTCTGCAGCTGAATTGCATTTGGCATTTTAGTGATCTGAGCAAGGGCATACCATCAAACAGAAACATAATCAAATGTATTCCAAAAGCAGACTAGGAAATGTTTAGTTTAGAACATGAATAGTGAAATATACAGAAGTCAGAACAGATACACCACTGAAATAGTTGCACAATGTGCAGAAAAAGACAGTGGGAATTACTTTCCCAGCTCTAACAGCTTATTGTGAGGATTACTACATGATTTTTTCCTCCTCTGTAATTCTTTCCTTCCTGCTCAAATCACATTAAATGTTGTGATGCTAATATGAAATGTCTAACACAATGGACCAAAAGTACAAGCAAACGTCTTTCTTGATGCACAAGTTTCGTAACTATTATAAGTGTAAAGTACAAAGCAGTAACTTCAATATCTCTTCAATGTTAAACAAAGTAAGGGTTTCTTTCATGGGTAAAGGAACAGGAGAGTAGCCCAATATTAGGAAAAGCTGGATTTTCATCTTGAAGTGGAAGTTCAATTGTGCTAGTTATGGCACATTTGTGAAATGTTGCCTGGTTCTGTCACATGAAGGGAGATCAACTCAATCCCTATGCTGATGAGGAGGGGTTTCTGCATATCCTTTTACAACTCCCTTCATAGACAAAATCTGCTAGTTTCCAATTTTCCATGCTTAGAAACTCTCTTCAGACCTTAGCTATTGGTGCTTGTCCAATTCCCACTCTTGGGAATAATCTAAAATCTAAATAAGTTAAAATATACGTCCTGAGAGATAGAAATGCTCAAGATTTATAACAAGAAGCATTAGTATTGGTTTTTTACCTGTCATCTACGTGCAACTAATCTCTTAAATCTTAATTACCACACGAAGTTCTCAAGCAATGAAATAACATAAAAGTTATGTCCCTTCATAATCTTGCCAAAGTTTGAATACATTAGAGTAAATATATGAGGCGTGCTATCCAAATTCAGCATCTGTTCTTTGGTTAGGCAAAAAAATCATCAACTACCCAAAACAAAACTCAAAATGGATTCAGAAGCCAAAGCAAAACAGAGACAGGCTGTTCTATTTCAAACTTACAAACAGCACTGCTGCATTCCTCTAACCCCATGCGGGAAGGGCTGCTAAAATTAGGGAACTGCAAGGCAAAGGTAATGTGCATTCTACAAAATAAAATACAGTCTCATTTTTCTTGGCAATTGTTTATCTAAAACTCAGTATTACTAAAAAACATAAATGTTAAAATATGTTGCTAAAAAGCAATAGAAAAGAAAGAGGCTACATTATTTATCCTGGTATTGACTATCATTTATCTATTTAATACCAAAGTGCCAGCTGAAGGCTCCACTGAGTTTCAGTTTGGATTTGAAACAGAAATTCAGCTTATTTGTGCAGGAAAGGAAGTTCATACACTTTGTAACTCACAGATCTTATTCCTGGAGCACTGACTAAACTCTGAAAAACAAGTAGAACCATTAACTTATGTGCCAAAATGAACTGAAATCTGAAGCATGAATTGCTAAAGCTCTGACCGACCTATGGTTGGTAGATTGAACTTGGATAGATGAAGTTTCCAAACCCAGATGTCTAATGTGCTCTTGCAGTAGAGATAGGTAGTCTTTGCTTTTTAATCAGCCCCAAAAATGCTTGTTTCCAGGCTACTCAGGACCAAAGTATGAGTCTTTCCTCTGTGCAGTAGACTGACAGATAGTACATCCTTTTCCTTCAGAAAGTCTCTGAGCAAGGACAAATATTATACTGGTTATATTCAGCTGAAAAGGAAGCTGGTGCCTCCAAATTTTTCTAGTCCCTTTTCTCCCTGTGAGATTTCTGATGGATTCTAAAGACTCTGACAAATTGCAACAGATTATAATTGTACAGCTGAAAGGGTAAGTATCAAATTGCCCACTGCATTCTTTCGATGGGTATGAGGGCTCACAGTATCAATCAGATTCCTGGCTACTCAATACACTCACCACAGTCAGGATTCTGGCCAGAGCAAAAGTACAAGGAGTTCATGTAATGTCTAATGCCAATGATTAAGGCCAGAAAAATAGGGCAATACTGTTCTCCAGAAAATACCAAGACACATGCCTCACATCAGGAAGGAGGAGGGGAAAATGGAAAGAAATGTTTAACATGCTACGAACAAACACCTATCTTCTGAACACCAAACACCAAACTAATACATTCAAATCCTTCTCCCAGACAGAGGATAACTGGGCAGTCAAATGACACAGCTATGAAAAATGCCATTGCTGAATGTATCAAACAAAATGTCCCAGTAACTAAACAATAAATTAATGCACCATGGAATACACATTTTTGCAATATGAGTGCACATGCTCAAGTAAGGTTAACTCAAACTGGAACACAGGAAGTCAGGGCAATGAGGTGCCATGTGTGGCCAGTACACCAAGCCTACTTGTTTTGCCTAAAAAGAAACCTACACAAAACCCCCACACTAGGAGATATTAGGATTCTCCTAAAAAATACTACCAGGTGAACCTCAGAGAGAGAAAGGAAACTTAATATAAACACTTTTTTAGCAAAAGAACAAAGGTGTATGAAATATCAACAAATTCAGACTGAACTTACTTTTAAATTGTGAAAAAACAATACCTTGTCATCAGGCAGCACATGCCAGATGGATACCGTCTTCTCCTCAGCTTCACTGTTGATGGAGAGATATGAGGGTTGATAGATTTTTGTTGGTTCTAATATTAAAACCTTGCAGAAAAAATGATTTTCAATAGTTAGTGCAAAACTGATAGAACTTCAAAAGGTATTGAAATCTGTTAAAAGTACTTTTTTATTCATACCATAGCAGGAAAAACAGCAAAATAAGGAAATGCAAAATGTTAGGTACTGGGCTAGTTTAGTGTGGCTGTCAGTAACTTAAGATTAAAAAAGAAACAAAGACAACTTTAACTTTTTTACATAAGGCATGTGTCAACTGGTAGCATGTATCAATTTTTCAAATTATTTTTTCGAAAAATGTCAGGTTTTGAAATCTTTCTGTCACAATTCAGTCTCCTACAATGCCACTCTAGAATGTCTATCTCCCATGTAGAGAAGATTCATGGTACACCTATATCATCTTTTGGTAAAGGCATATTTGGGTGAAGCAGAGAAACAGATTAACCTAGAGTTAAACTGAACAGCTTTTCATTTAGACCACCAAGAACTGTAGCCACTAGATCAAATTATTTTCTCAAAAGTAACAAGTACCACTGCAAGAGGCTGACAGCTAAAGAGTATAGGAAATGCTGTGGAATAAGAGAAACAAAAATGGGAATCATCATTTAGAAGAGATGAGATGCAACAATGATTGACTAGGGCAAGTTGGTCTACATCTATTTTAAAAAGCACATAAGCACCGAGGTAGAAAGTCTTGGAGAGAGCCATGGCTTAGAGTGATATCTAAGCCATGTCTCCTCATTCAGAGCTGATAAGCACAGAGATACACTGGAAGCAGTGCAGGGCTAAATTCTGAAAAATACCTACATATTTAACTCTGTAAATGATAAGCAGTGGGAATTAAAATGCGTTGCTTGGCATCTCCAGACACTTAAAATTTGTAAAATCTAATTTAAACCATTTCAGAAACTGTGGTCTTTATCTCCTAACAAGCTGTCCATGCACTGTGTCATTTCTTTCTGTAAAGACCAAAGTAATGACACTGATGCTACCAGATAAGACAGTAACTAACAGCTGAGCTAGTGCCCCTGGACAGTGGAGCTCTTAAGTTCAAGCTCTCAGAATACACAGAACTATTAACAATAAGGAAATATGAAAAAAAAAAATCTTCTTTTAGAAGAAATTAATTGCAATCTGGAAGAAAGAAGGGAAAAAAGAAAGTTGCTAATTTTCATTTTGTTGACTTGTTGAACTATGTGATTTTCATTCTGAACAGGCAGAAATAGAATTTTTGTATTATGAGAAATCCCATATGTCTGTCTGTAACACCAGTGTAGTTAGTTCACAAAATCACAGCATAGACTGAGCTGGAAGGGACCCAGAAGCATCACTGAGTTCATACAGGGAGGACCTTGGCCTTGTCAGCTCCATGCTCCAACCAACTTCCTCTACAACACCATCAAACCAGGTGGACTCATGCTATCACAATGATAAGCTTTGGTTTGCCTGTTAATACTAATAAAAATTCAAACAATTTTATTTGGACAGTTTTATAAGTCAGAACCTACTGGAAGTATCTAATTGAACTATTCCATCCCTAAAATCTAAAAGGATTATGCCTTGTCTTGTACAAAACCCAGAAGACTCAAAATATCTTTTGCTTCCCTGCAAAACTTTCTACCTGTTCTCATCAGAAAAGAAAAAGCAGGCTCTTTAGACAGTCTCATGTTGTTTTTACTTTATTGCCTCAAGCTCTTTTTATTGCTGCTATTCAACATTGAAGTCTTCCTCACAGTTTTATTAGCACATCTACACATGTAAGGTAAAAGAACTGTACAAAACAACCTGTATCCACTTTAACCATCTGGGAGGCAGTAGCAATCGTTATTTAAGACAAAAAGATGGTTTTGCTGATGGTTATCTAAAAGGAATACCCAAGACATTGATTTCCTGGGCATATACAGTTAATATGTACAGAAAACACAGACATTTTAGAGTATACTTTCAGGACATGGTACAGCACTGGGGCATCTAATCAAAATTCTCAGCAAAATTTTTGTGGAAGAAATCAGAAATAAACATATATATATACACTTATAGTGCAATGTTGTTGAAATGCATTTTCTAGTAGCTGGAACATTAGATTTCTAACTGTTTGGGTTGATTTTTAACCTCTGAAAGGGCACAGTCTTAATTGGCAGTAGAGTATACAAAGCCTGCTGAGCCAGAAAAAGACTGAAATTAATTAAATATCAGTTTTTTTCAAAACACAGTACAGTTAATATATAATCACCTGGAGTACACTGTAAATGTTTGCTTTAGAAGTACACCCATTGGTAGCAAATAATAAATAGCAAAATTCTATCTCGACTTTTTTCCTCGTTACTTTTGTATGGAACACACTGTGCAATCCTGCTGTACCCACGTGCATTCAGTTAAAACCAACCTAAGATGCAGGCCAAATACATTTCTTCTGGACAAAAAGTTTATTGTCTGGCCACCTAAAAAGAAGCAGTGCTTTGTGCTCATTTCCTTTACACCACAATTTGTTTTAAAAAAACCCATCCCCAAAAATACTACCAAAAACAGTCTCTAAGACCCAACAAAACAGCCACTTACTGGAAATCGAACTACAGTCACATCTGTCTTTGTGGCTTCAACAAGGAAGTCCATCCAGAAGTCCACAAGTTCCTGTTTGGCCGTATGTTGCTCTGGAGTCAGTTTCTTAAAATGCTGATATATCAAAATAGTCTCTACAATAGACTTCAGGTACCTGTGACATCCAAACATACACAGGTAGTAAATTCAGTACAGTTTGTAAGCAGTAATGTCTCTACCTTTAAACACAACTGAAGTATCCACCATTCCAACACCAAGGTTATCAAAAACATTTTGCTTCTCTAGGATTGCTTTTCATAATAACAATTCCCAGCTAGAATTGGAAACATAGCTGCTCAATGAGGCAATTGAAATATAAAAGAGTCCTGGAACATTCCTTCCTGCCCATATTCCTGATACCATATACTGTCTTCTATACTAAACCATGAAAAATTCATGAAACAGCTAAATCCTCTACCTAAGGACCAAACTGAGCCTATGTCCAACTTGTTTCAGTAGTGACTTTTTTGAAAAAAAAAAAAAAAAAAAAAAAAAGGTTGTAAACAATGTCACAAAATTTTTATGAATGCTACAGCAATGAGTTATACATGCTAAAAGAGGATTTATCACTGCTATCACTCTATCACAGTTAGGCTATTCATGGAAACTTCTGTTTCACTCTCAGGGGGTCTTTCGTGAACATTTCCATAGCTGTGCAATTTCCAATTAATCCTCTTAAGCCATCAGGATAGCTGGCTTAAGGTACCATGTCTACTCCTGTTTGCACCAAGTGGGCCCTGCTATAAAGCAGGCAACAGACTGAGAAGGAATTGCTCACAGGGGAAATTCTTCATGAAGCACAAATGAGTGAGCTGTATTTTCAGAGTTTAATCCACAGACTTAAACCCCAAAGGCACTGGGGTACATAAAATCCTGACAACCAGGCATTCATAAACTCCAGAAAATTCTACCAGGAGACTTCCAGAGAGTGCTATCCAGCTTCTTGGTAAAATATACACATAGTAAAAATGGAAAACCTTGCAAATAAATATACCGTAAAAAGCATTTATGAAATAATTTGTCTGAAAATTAGAACTTTAAATTTTTACAGTTTCTATGTTATGTCAATACAGAAGTTTAGCATTTCTGTATTTTAGCATCCCTCTGATCACCTTCTGGAGGCACACTCTATCCTTTATAAAAAGGTAAGAATACATATGTTGTGATGTTCACTCTTACAATTAGCAGAGTGACAACTTTTCTAGTCAGAAAGGAGTCTTGGTTCTCTCCACCTAAGATGATCCCAGCCCTTAATGAGTAGGTGACTGGTCCTTAATTACTGCCTATATCCACAGCAGGTGCCAGGAACCTGCTGTCAGAGCACACATCTCTTGGCTTTTGCATAACAGATGTTGAGTTTACAGGGTTGCCTTTAACCCTGGATTTATGGTCTTCTGTTAATTAAGACTTTGATTTGGAGTCTTCTCAATCGCTACAAGATGCAGCTTGCACCATATAGCTCATTTGTATTCAGTGCCTAAAACAACTGTTATGTGCCATAACCTTAACAATATTTAAAGGTACAGCCAGGGCTCACTAGCTAAGCTGTCTTCATTCCCCAAAACCTTCAGGCTGTTATGCCAAGACTCACAAGCCACTACCAACTTCTCTTCAGCAATGTAGCTCCAAGCAACTCCTCCTTTCTCCTTTGCCCTCAGAAGAGCTTGAAGTCCATGATGAACCTGCCCTTCTCACACATCAGATGAAAGACCCATATCAGATCTACCCCTGAATAAGGGCAAAAGGGGAAGAGAATCCCTTCTCTGGATAAAAGTACAGTGAAATAATAGACACAGTAAAATCTGTTAAAAAACACAAGACATATCTCCTGTCAGCTGAATACAGTGCCTAATGTGAAAGCTGAGGAAGTCCAACATTTTAAAACATAGGAATGTACATGGCCTTGTTTATCACCTTACCATGCTGGTGCCTTTAGTTTGAACAGCTTTTCTGAAGCCTGGATCACTCGTGTATGATCATTAGCCAACATACTGGCCCCCAAGAAAGCTCCCACTTCCCAATAGCTTTGCAGTTTCTCCAAGTTCCCCTTTTTACCAAGCAGGCTGCTGATCTTTACTCCTATAGCAAAGAGAATAACAAGTCACAAGAATTTGTATTAATGCAATTTTAAATTAACCATTTCCCTTATTCAAAATCTGTTAATTGCTTACAATACTATACCCTCTCCATTTTGATAAAATAAGATGGAAATCATACTTACCAGTTAATGTTATGCGCCTTCCAAACACCCTAATTGGTAGAAGATTCTTTTTTCCCCACCCCCTCTTCCTACAGGCTTCTCAAGAAAGGAATGTTAAGACATCACTGTCAGGACAAGGCCACAGTCAGATTACCTATGTTCTTGCATGGACCTCATCTGTAAAGGTAAATTGGGGCCTTAGGCTACACAACATAGCTGCAAAAACTTAACAGATGCTGAATAAGGCACCTATTATGTTTTTTTCTGCTTTGTTTTTTTGACTTACAAGCCCCAAGCCCCAAACTTACCTTTATAGACAAGGTCCCATGCAGAAGGAAGAGATGATCCACTGGGCTTCTTCCAGCAGTGATGTTCTTTTAACTGCCGCAAATCCTACCCCAATGAAAGACATCTATTAATATTCACAAGTCCCTCAGCAACTCAAGACTATGGAGAGCCTCAGGTTTTATTTTGACTTGCTAAGTTTGCTGAGGTAACTACAGGCTCCCCTGTGGCCTTCAGGATGAGTTTTAGTTCACATGCGCTGCTACATATAGCTAACATGAGATATGCTACACCATCCCCTGAAAAAAAAAAAAAAAAAAGCAAGCAAGCTTACACAACAAGCTGCTCTACCACTGTAGTCTTTTGTTCACTTTTCCCACACTATTCCACTATGACAGTTTCCCTCCCACATCATCTTCCATTGTCCTTGATTTTCGGGCTGAGTATTCACAAGAAATTTTAATGCAACTGTTGATCTTGTTGTTTTCCTTAACCTTCCTTGAGTAGCTAGAAGACTAAACTTCATGGTGGAAGCAGTAATAAATATTATCAAAATGGGTATCATTACATTAGCTACATTTCAGCCTGCAAAGTTTATCTTGTTTTATCACATTGCTCACATTTTTATGGCATTAGTGTCAGGTAATAAAGACTTTTAAAAATGCCATAGATGCTACAAAGTATCTCTGATCTGCCTGAGAAATGTCACAATGTACACCACCTCCATCAACTACACAGGGTACTGTGGTGACCATCTCCGCAAGGCTTTAAGCCACACATTCCCACAGTCAAAGAGACCACTTGAAGATGTACACCTGCAGTAGTCAGTGGAGAACAGGGAGGGGGCCTTCGTGTTGAAAGTGGTCAACTTTAGCTGGGTTCTAGAGAACAAAACCTGACTGCTATCCAGAAAACACAGTAAATGGAAAAAAAATCATCTCCCCCAGGACTTTAGAGTAACACTCCTCAGCAATATCTACAAAGGCCAAAGGGCTCTACTAGAACGTTAAAACACTTGCATGCATTTGGTAGCAACAGACAAGGAAAGACAGACACCTACTAACTTCCACAGGCATCTAACATGACTTCATCACAAGAGATGTAAGGAACTGCTATCACAGAGATACATGGACCATTTCAGTTGGACATTGTTGGGAGGGGAGGGAGGGGAGGGGAAAGGGAGGAATTTAGCAGTGCATAGGGCCTTTGCTGAGCACTGGAGATGGCACACACAGCTGCAGTGGCCACTGACCAGCTATCACAGGCTATTTGTCACAGCGAGCAGCAGCACCAGTCTCTGGTTCACAGGCAGACATGTTCTGCCATGCTTCACTGCATCTGCAGGGACACACCCATCACAACCCTTCCATGCTCCAGATGTGGGAACAGAGCTAGAGCGAGGCTCAAACTGAGCATGTGGGTCTGACAGAGAGTACAACTCACACGGGCAGGGACCCGCGTTACTGGCTGGCAGGGAGAGGTGTTTGTTAGGGGGGGCAGCACTGGTGACAGCGAACATTTTGAGTCCCAGCTCAGTAAGGGAGACTTATAGGAAGATGGGGAGAAAGGATGAACGTGAAGCAGTACCTCAGGACACCCAGTTTGGGAATCGTTATGTAACCTGGAGAAAATGGAAGTTTTACCCAAGTATTCTGTGAAGTGGATCCTATCACCTTGGAGAAGACAACATCACACCCTCTCATCAAGTTCTTCTGAGAAAGGTGAGGTACTTGGTGTTAAAACTCACCCTAGTTTGCCGACCATCCTCTGCAAAGCTCACCTACAAAGTTACTCACCCCTGAAAGGCAAGTTACTGATCTCTGAAATGTAGCTGTCTTGTGATGACATTACCAAGAGGTTCAAAAGACTGTAATGCCAATTTAAAGAACTTGGGTGGGGGAAGGATTTTTTGTATTTTGGAAACTTGCAAAACATACCTTCATGAATTCAATTCTGAGTTTATGGTCTCCTTGTATAATTTCCCTTTTCTAAGTTTATTTTTATTTCACCTTCTTTAAAAGATTTTTGACAGTATAAGAAAATCCAGACAAAGTCAAGACATTCTCTCCTTCCATGATAAACTTGGCATTCACAAGGGGAGGGAAAAAAAGCAGCAGCTGAATTCCATTATATTTTATTAGAAATATTTTGCCTTTAAAACAAATGAGCCAAAATAGAGGAACCATTAACACTAGAAAAGCCTTTGTTTTTATAAATAAACTGCTTTTTTATAAATAAACTGCTTTCCTTGCTCAAATACTGATGGGACAATTCATGTTACAGGATCCTTTGTGTGAAAGTTGAACAGCCTGCAGAGATCATAACTGTCAATGCAGATCACAGCATTTCTGTTCTGGTCTCAAAGTTCTTTGCATGGTTAAGAAGGCAATACTACTCAGAAAATAGGAGGGATTTTATTAATGCTCCGTTTGCTCATTTAGTTGTGAACTATTATTTGACAAGTCCATGTAGGAACTTTTAAAAGGCAAATTTTCTGATCTGATGCAGATTGGTAAAAATTCTCTTGGATTTATTACTATTTTTACTGGAGTTATTACAATATTGCCAATGTAATCAGATATGCATCTCCTAGTTACAGTCTCATGCACCCTCTGAAGAACTGAAAATGAGTACATCCTTCCCTACACCTCTCCCAGCCTAGCAATGTAATTTCCATATAACCTGGACTGAACTTGACCAGTTTGTTCTGGCTTCTCTCCTGATCTCCCAGCAGAAAGCAGAACTTCTCTAATTTCTGTGTACTACAGATAATGCTGTGGGTAGACGCCAAACAGAAAGCACTGCCTGGCAAATCTAATTATTGCTAAAAAATAGTCTTCTACACACAGATCTAAACAAGAGGTGACTTTGTGATATTGCCTGATTTTGTTTAAAACATTAACCTCACACAGAGAACATACTAAACTATCCTCAGAATCTAGCACAACTCCAGCCACCTGATAAACCTTGTACAAAGACTGTTGTAAGGTCTTGCACCTGGGAAAACATAATCCAGGAGTGCAGTACAGGCTGGGATCTACTCCACTGGGGAGCAGCTCTGTGGAAAGGGACCTGGGGGTCCTGAAAAACAAGCAGCTGAATATGAGTGAACAGTGTGCTTCTTCAGCAAAGAAACCCAATGGGATGCTGGGATGTATCAACAGAGGCATCACTAGGAGGGATAAAGAAGCCATTATCCCACTCTATTCAGTGTTTGCCAGGGCACTTCTGGAATAACGTGTTCAGTTTTGGCTCTCACTGTACACAAAATATGTGGACAGACTGGAGATGGTCCAGAGAATGGCCACAGAGATGAACAAAGGACTGGAAGCCTGCCATATGAAGAAAAGCTGGGTCTGTTCAGCCTTGAGGAGCAGGCTTAGGGGAGGCGTTATCACCATCCAGTGGGTGAAGGGTGGCTACAAGGAAGATGGAGGCTCCCTTTTAAGAAGGAGTCACAAGGAAAAGACAAAGGGTGATAGGTACAAGTTACTACTGGGGACTTCCCAACGGGGCACAAGATGAAAATTTTTCAAAATTTGAAGAATCAGCCCTTGGAATCATCTCCCAGGGAAGCAGTAGATTTGCTGATGTTGGACATATTTCAGGTTCAGCGTGACAGGGTGTGGGGCCATCCAGTCCAGAGTGTGCTTTTCCAAAGAAAGTTTGTAGCAGATGATCCTGGAGGTACTTTTCAACTCAGCATTCCATGATTGTATGAATAGTGACCACAGTCTCATCAACAAGAAACAAATGACCAATGATACACATAGGGTATGCTATACCACAGATGTATTTTAAAACATGTTTCAAAATAGCTGAGTCAGTCTGAAACTAAAAGTATTTTGACAACATTCCCCGTAACAAAAAAGAAAGATGGACACCAGTAGCTAGCAGGAGGGGTTGCTATATCAAGGGTTTCAAGCAGACAACAACTAAATGTTAACATAAGACAGACAATACAAACACACACACAAACCACCTAAGGAACAGGATAATTCTGCACTAAATAATTAATCAGCTGGGGATGGAACCTTATGTAAGAATGAACATTAATTTCTGTAACAGTCTCAATACAGAAAACAGGGAAAACAACACTGGACAAACTCAAAGAAGATGATACCAAAGAAATAGCACACAAATTTCATCAGTAAAATTAATTTGTACATTTGTAGTTGGCTGTAGTCTGTATACAATTAAGAAGTTTCCTTAAAATGAAGGATTCATAATAAACTACACAAAAAATATAGCCCATCTCCACTAAGCTACCTAGTTTAAAGTTAGGCCAGCAAGTATATATTTGTAAATGCTATGCAATATATAGAACATATCTTCTTACCTCCTACTCTGGCACAAGAATTCAAATTTCATCATAGGATGTAGAAGTATTCTATACCAACCAAATAGCAAAATCTCCATCTCTCACAGAAGGACAAACACAGTAGCTGGGGCAACTCTACGCAGCCTCACACATCCAAATTAATACCTGCATTCACACCTGAGAATTTAAATTTCTCTTCCACTATTTATGTGAAAGTAATCATCTCCCTCTGACCTTCATACTCAAAATTACCCAGGAAATTACTTCCAGACATTCAGTGCACCCCTAACTTCGAAACTAGAGTAGTCACTGAATACAGATACATTCTGTGGAGTGAAAAAAATTGTTTCTTTCTTACTTGACGACCTCCTCAGGAGAAACAAGGATAAAAAAAGACTTTACAGAAAGTCAAGAACTATACAAATTAATGGAGAAGAATACCAAATGCAATGCGTATTACATCATTCAGTCCTTTCTCCCAAATCTTCCCTGAACGTATCACTGAATAATCTTGAGTTTTTGCTCTCCTTAAATCCAGAAAATCACAAACAAAATCATAAACAAAATTGTCCTAATTCTCCCTTCTTAAATAAGTAACTTTTTATGACAAGGGTGGCGAGACATTGGACCAGGTTGCCCAGGGAAGTGAATGTCTCTTTGTTGGAAGTGTCCAAGGTCAGTCTGAGCAACTTGATCTAGTCAAAGATGTCTCTAGAGGCCCACAGTAGGGGCTTGGACTAAATGGTCTTTAAAAGGTCTCTCCAATCCAAACCACTGTTACTCTATGATTCTATGAATATAGACATTCAAAAACCTCTAAGAATGCAACAGAAGAGAAATATTCTTCTCTCAACCCAACCCAAGCTCAAGTCAACTGCATTTTCCTCAGTCTTAGGATGGACTTCTTATCCATATTCCCTCCAAGGGTTTGTGTTTATTTGTTTTAAAGAGTGCTAGCTGGAACTGAATTCCCATTTCAGGTGCTCGTGTTTCATACAAATTACGCCTTTACAAAGAAGCTTAGCTTTTACTAAACTCTGATAACAATTTAAGACCTTGACACTGAAACCAGGTCTTCATGACAGCACTCACCTGCAGTCACGTGGGATCAGCAGTGGTGTGAGAGACCAACTTAAATATTCACATGCTCTCTATCAAAGCTTTCACATACAACCACCAGATTTTTCCCCTATAACAGTGGGTGGTAGTGTACTTTCACTAGAATGTGATTTCACCATGAATTTGCAAGTTATAATTACCAACTTTCCGCAGCTCAAAAGAAGTATCAAAGCAATGTCCAGCTGCCAGGAGGAGTACTGCATAATTAATTCCTGCTGGTAATGTTGGCTCTGACTCAAATGCCTTCTTGAACCTAGAAAAACAAACACTCAAGCTTACTTTCTATATAAAGCAATCTAGTTGGGGCATCATTACAGTTTTAGGTAATTTAAGAGCTTATCTTCTGTTTACACAGCAAGAATCCATAGAAGCAAAAATATTTTACTGTTTTCCACACATTCTTTGTGGTTATTTTTAGGAGTCTGGTATTTATACGTGCTCCTCCCATTTCCTTTCCCCCCACACAACAAGCACAGATCCTAATCATCCATCCCAGTAGAGTTACAGTATCTTACAGTATTTTCCTTAAGATCAAGTAAAACCAAATAGTAGTATCAGTTTGTAAAAGTGTCTTATTGACACTGTCCTTATGTTCACATAAAAAAGGACTATATCAGACTTCATTCTCCTCAAGAGGAACTGAGCAATCAGGAGAAATGGCAGAGGCATTCACCTAGACTCAGTCTTGTCTTAAAAGAAGTGGAGGTGCTTCACACACACAGAGCACACATTGTCCTCATGCTAGCAATGCAAGTAGCTCTGACAACAGCAACAAGACATCTACAGTGGTTTAAGCTTATTCTTCAGAATAAGAACACCTTTGGTTGCACCTATATACACACATATTCACACCTCCGTAGGGAGAGGGCAAAGAATACTATCGTATGTGAGTTAAGGAGCACAAGAGATTTAGTCAAAGCAACTCACTACACTGAAAGCAATGGAGTTTAAAATTACCTTCTAAAGGATTAAATAAATACAGACAAACAAATGGAATACATTAAAAAAATGAAACAGGTTGGGAGATTAGTATATAAGGAAGGAAAGAATAACCATCTGTGCAAAACCTAACTATTTGACTTCTAGACCATGCTTTGACATGCAAGCAAAGCTAAAGCATTTTTATTCCACCACGCAAAAAAATATGACTGGTTTTTAATTTGTTTGTTTGCTGGTTTTTCTGTTCTAATGATCAATAAGGTCTGCTCTCCAAAACTGTAAGACAGGCTTCTCTTCAATCTGCTACATATATATATATACTTTTTATACTTCAGCTGCCCACCTCCAAAGAACTTAATCATTACACAGGCACCTACTGCTCAAAGAAAAGCAAGAGAAGCAGAGAGTACTAGATCTTTTTCTTTCATCATCTGCAATTTTCTCTTGTACTGTGAGTTATAAAAAAGAAGAAAGTACACACAAAATATTTTTGGCTCACTTAAAAAAAACCCAACCAACACAAACACACACAAAAAACATCCAACCTAAAAACAAAAACCCAAACAAACAGGAAAAAAAAACCCTAAACAAACAAAAAACCCCATAAAAATCTGCCAACTAAACAGGACAACCCCCTAATTGATTCTAAGTATATACATCTAAGAGAAGCCCTTTAGCTGGCATTATCTGTTTGGAGACACAGTGATATTGCGAACTGGACCACCTTTTCTGCCCTAGAGATCTTCTTCCATGCTGTAATTTTCATGCAATACAAAAAGGAGAGACAAAAAATGGACAAAAGAAGAAGAAAAAGCCCTGGAAATTAGTATTTTTGCTCCAATACAAGAAAGACCATACTTTTGGAAAAATGTTGCAGTTGCTGACATTTGAGAAGATGTTGCAGTGCAGACACTGAATTAGGGAGGTAGCAGTGAAAAGATATGAATAAAGACTTGGTAGCTTTGATAAGTCTGATTCACACTGTCAGTGGGAAACAAGAAGGCGACAGTTAATAATTACTCTTTCATTTATTCTCTCATATTTATATGAAAGATGTCTTTTATTCTGCTTTCTAATTGTCAGAAAAGCACATTATTGGTTTGGTTTTTTTTAATTGGAATAGACCAAAGTACCTTGACATCACTAGTTGTTCCAAAACCAATTCTTTGGTTCTGCTGCCACGTTCTCTTTATCTCATGCAATTCACTGTACTTCCCTTACATCCTTATTTGTCTAAGACTGAGATAATAACCTTTATCTCAACATAGCATAGCACTGCCATGGAGGCACTGCTCCTGCACACACCTTGTCCTGTTGTGACCTGCTGTAGCACTGGAGTACACTCCTAAGAGCTCCTTCCTAAGAGCTTTTCACTGAGTTATGACTCAACCTTTCAGCATGTGAAGCCTGCTGTATGACTAACACTAGGCACTCCAATCAATATGCAGTATAGAATACAAACCAAAAGTAATTGGTCTATCTAGTACAGCTTCCGGCCAAACTCCAGCTCAACTCAACAGAGGTCTCCTTGTTCTGTGGCAGGAGGGGCACAGGGCATTCTGTACTGGGTCTCAATTGCCAGAGACTTCAGGGATTATTTAGGGGCTGGCTGGCCAGCACCCTACCCTGTGCAGGAGCTACCAGCCTCTGTCCTTTCCTAGACTGGAATGCCTGCAATCACTTCCCATCATCAGATTTATGATTATCATGATTGCTAAGATGCATTTATTCAAAGTGTGTTAAAATGGCTACATGAACTCACCACTGTTACACATAAAATCATCCTTAGTTCAATTATGTTTGACAGTACCAAAGTTTACCTGTTCATAAGGCACTACGAACAAGGAGAAAGCAAGCTGTACAATAGCAAGAGTCATTTGTATTTAATTTAGTCTGTAATAATGCCTAAAATTTGTATACAGAACTACACTTTTCTTTTTATCACGTTCATGACGTTAGCAAAATACAGTGTTTACAAAAGACCTTTTTATAGGTTTTGTGCTTTACAGGAAATAAAACTTTTCTTTAATCCAAAATTATGGCAGAAGGAATGACAATAATATGTTGCATTCTTGTTATTTCAACATATTTTTAAAGTCCAGTAAGAATTGCCACGCTCTAAAGACTGACCAGAAAGTATAAACTACATTTGTATTCTGAGGCCATAACTGGTAAACAATTTTATCTTATCTTTCATGAGAGACAGTTCTAAGCTGAAGTTTACTGAAAACAAGTGATAAATGACAAAGAAAGAAGAAAGCTTTCCATTTTAAGCATTTACTTCAACAAGCAGCTGATGAGCACAAGACCAGAGCCATGATGTGATGTGCAGGACACATTGTCCTGCAGATTGTGCAGATTGTCTGTATCCTCATCTGAATGCAGAGAAGCAGCTCATCCTGACAGAAGCCTAGGATGACATCCCATGCCTTCATTTTCTAACCTCTTCCATGTAACAGTGATTTAGTGCATTTCAAAGCCATTAAAAAAAAACAAGATTCTTGTCTCTAAAGTGAGGATAAGAATTTATCTGTTATTGACTAGTTATTGTGTGTTTCTTTGACTATTGATGCTACTGTAGTCCACTGCAATATCTATATACTTTATGATGATGCTGGGGTGATAAAACTCTTGTCAGCAAGCTTGGAACAGTCAATACTGGTTGTGAGTTAAACCTCTAAGCCTTGCTGGCTATTATCTATCAGATTCCAGACATTCCAATCAATCCATGACTGATTATTCTCTGGCCCAGATTCCTAAGAATGATACAGTAAACAGGAGACTTCATAATTGGGAAAAATAAGGAAAATATTCTGTGATGAGTTTAGTTTACACCCAAACTTCAAGTCTCAACTCAAGGCACTTCAAGAACTTTGCAGAATGAGATGTGTGAACAACACAAAATCTCTCATTCTCAGCAAATAAACAAGGAAGTTTAGAAGATTCATTCTATCCCCTAAGGATGCCAAATATTTGGAAAGAAAAACTGTTCAAATATCTTCTTGTTCAAGGAATACTTTCCCAAAGCTTACAAAAGGACATAGATCAGGAAAATACTCACCAGAAAGTTCCTTTGTCTCTGCTTTCTGTGTCTGTGAACCCAGATTCCAAAAACATGTCCTTGTAAATTCGACCAACCAGGCAGTACATATCTGAAGCTACTTGGTCTTCCTGCTCCACAAGGGGCATCATAATTTCTAGAGCTTTCTGTCTGTCTCCCGGCAGATTTCGCCTATTGAAAATAATAATTTTGATTAAAAACCCAACAAAGTTAACAAGAAATAATTTTTCATAACTTTTTTTTTAATAGACATATTACTTCATCTGTGTAAAATGATGGATAGACACAAAGGACTATGTTATATATACACACTTACCCACTTCTTCCTTTTTTTTTTGTCTTTTCTTTGTCATGGGAAACCTTTATAAAAGCCCCTATATATAACTTCTCTCTCTCATGAAGCATCAGCTATACGAAGCACTGAAAACAGCATGAAAAGCCTCCAGGGAAATTCTTAGAAGGATCATGTGTTACTTCCTTATAAAATAGAAAAATATGAACCTTGATTTCATACCTAGTATTTCTTCCATTGTAATTCATGCTTCAAAGGAAAAAGATTCATTCTTGTGTTTGTGATTTAATTTTTATATACATTTTGACTGTGAAGCAAAACATCCAAAAAGCGCAAACCAGATTGAATTTCCATGATAGGGAAGGTTTAGGAATAAAGCCAATAAGGCAATATTAAAAGAAGTACTTCAGACAAATAAACCACATAATTGCAAGCATTAGACACTTCCTGGTGAGTCATAGTTTTGGTACATACATCATTCAGTATCAAAAGTTTAGAATTTTAACATGTTTGTGTACTGAACAATCAAATTACTCCCTTTTCAACATTTCCACGTCTTGTATTGACTATCACTAATCCAGATTAAAGAATTTAATGAGAACAAAACCAGTACAGCAAATAATGTTTTGCAACATGGATTATTACACTTAGCTGGTCTTCAGAGACAGAGGCCCCTACTTTTATTTCTGTTTACTTTTCCATCATCAATGCCCTCACATTTCTTGATTTAGGTCAGACTAATCCTGACTAATTGAGCCGCTCCATCCTTCCGTACTAGTGACCTGGATTAGAAGCAAGAGACACATTTTTTTCACAGCAAAGATTCAGAAGCGCAGAGTATTCCAGACCTGCCTCAACTCACAAAATATCCTCTACAGTCCCAGTAAGGAGAAAGTTACAATTAGCCAAAGTAATTGCTTCTTGGCACCCCAAAGCATGAATGTTTTCATGGCTTCTAGTTTAATGGTCAGTCTGGAGAAGAGAGGAATAGGAAAATCTCATCTGGACTCCTCTGGAGGTACTGTGTAAATCTTTTGTCAGATACTTTCAGAGGCAACGCCTTGAGCCAGTGAAGCATAAGGATATGCCTGAAAAGATTATGCTGCAGTTTTCCAGGTTTTTAGTGCCTCAATGAACTAGTCCTGTTTTCAAAGGTGGCTTTGTTTCAGAAAACTCTGACCTTGAGGTCTGAACAACATGTTACAACTCTGAGGAGCACCTAGTGACCCTTGTGAAGGCTCTGTAGAAGCGGCAGATACATCCTGGATTATTTAATCTGCAAAACTTCACATATTTATGTCAAAGTGGAAACAAAAAAGGCACAATATTGATACCTTAATTTACCTGGTATAAAGGCATAAGTAAGGATCTGGACATTTTATTCAGGTAAAAAAGGCCGATTTCCTTTTTTTTTTTTCTTTTTTTTCTTTTAGAACCAGATTTATTTTTGTCAAGTAATTCCTTGTGACATGTTTTGACATCACTTTCACATGATACGTAGTTTTAACCCTCCTCAGTGAACCTGAATTACAAAATTCAAGTCTGTGAGAAGCAGAACCATCTACAGACATTTTCTGTACCTGACAATTTCAACACCTGCTGACATCTGGTCTACCCTTCTAGAAGTCAACAGCAAAATGTTCACTGTGATAACGGCTATGGAGCAGAGAACATCTGTAATTTCCTCTGAAAAAACTCCCCTCTTAGTCACTTGCCTAAATGTCAGTATCCTAGAAAGAAAGTCTAGGCCTGGATTTTATTCAATCCATAGAAGCAGTGTATGTTGCTCCATGAATCACATTTTGCCTGTTATCAGAAGCATGAAAATTAGTTTATCATCATAAAACAATGAAATATTCCTATAGACATTTGATGAAAGGTCTGCTTCTGCCTCCTGACATTACCAGAACTTGAATGAGATGATGTCTTTGCCAGCACAAATGATGCAGTGCTGTCACTCACACAGCAATGTTAAAAGTGTATTTTACAGAAGGAAAATATTGTTAGGTATTCATTTGCTCTAATTTAGGTTCTGAAACAAAAAATAATGCAAACCTATGGAAAGACAAATCAAACATGCTAAAGGAAAAGGAATGAAATTTGATAGTATGAGATAAAAAGAAGCTTAGAATCCCCAGAGCTGCTTCAGTCAAATCATCAGACTGTGTATAAAGAGTCCAGTAGGGAATTTCACACAGGATTATCCACCCCTTACAAAGTTTGAAGCTTTGATTTACTGTTCCAAAGCAGAAGGAAGGGTAGATTCTTACCTGTTTAGTGCAAATGCATAATGTAACCTCACATGGTGGTGGGAAGCCAAGTCAAAAGTGGGCAGTTTTTCTAAAGTTTTCACCAATTTCACAATGGAATCGTAATCCTTCCAAAAGCAAGGAATAATAAAGTTTTAAGTGGCTGTACTCGGGTATGCCTAAACAAACTGCTCTTCAACCTAAGCAGCTATTACTTCATACAAAGAAGTATTTTCTGTCCATTTTAAGTTTTATGGATTTCACTTTCTTCAGTCTCAAACTGTAAACAGCCTAGCACTAATCAGAGATGGGAATATGCACAGTATTTAGCAGGGAAGTCAACTTTGGTCTCCTGTGCTGCTTCAACATGGTCCTGTGGAAATTTTCATACATCTGTTTTCATTATTAAAGTTAGGAACTGAACACATGTTAATGTTCATATTGTGCAGACATTACAAAGCTAACTGCATTTGAATTAAGGCATCTCAAATCTCTGAAGTAGGCATAAGCCACAAAACCAAGACTCTTTAATACCACAGTTTTTAAAGTAGCTTACTCACTGACATATTTAAAAAACAAATAAAAATAAAAAAATCAAACTCAAACCACTTCATAATGTTTAAGGAGCAAGAGTTGAAATTATGGATAATGAAGCAAACAATTACCAGCATCATTCCAAAACTTGAAATATGAACTATTTATGTTTCCATAAGAAACATCACCAGCTTTGGTGACAAAGAATACATTAGCCTATCAATTGCAGAATGCTACCATAGCCTTTAACTATATGCTGTTCATCACACAGCAGTGCTGAGATGGAGAAGAGTTATTACATTCTCATGTACTTTTTATGTTCTGTTAAAAAACCCTTTTCTGCTATGAAAGGCACACAGTGAAACTACAAAACAAAATAAAAACATCAGAGATTTTTACTAAAAGATTTTTACTAGTGTGCTTTATCCACGCATTTTATTTTTAAAATCTGCACAAAATACACTAAACATTTCTGTGAGGATGTAATTTAATTTACTATTCTTAGTAGTAAACTCCTACCTGGATGTCTCTGTAGGACAGGAGCAAGTTTATTACAATGTCAGCAGACAAGACTTCAACGTTATCTACTCGCTGTCGAATCCTTGCCAGCTCTGCTGCAAGCTCTTTGCCCGTGTAAAGCGTCCGGGCCTTCCTGATGTCGTTCAGAATGGATTCGCGGAAATACTGGCTGGAGAGGAACAACTTCACATCAGCAATTTGGGACAGGTCCCCTGCACTTGTTTTTCTGGCCCCACAGCTCTCCACAATGTATGAGCAGAACATGTGCTGATGGAGCAGTGTCAATGCAGAGATTTGGTGAAGCTGAATTATTAAGTATCAGTTTTTCTGAACACAAGGCAAAAGAGGCTGACATTTATCTTGCCAGCCAGAATATTTGCATTCCATGTGGGTGTACAAGAAGACAACTCACCTCGAACTGGCCTGTGCCACCTTCAAGAGCTGAATGAATCGATCCACCAGAGGTAAGCAGATAGGCCCAAGCAGAGACTCAAACCCAGGTGGCATCAGCTCGGTGAGTCCCTTCACGAAACTGCTGTCACAGCAGTACACCTTGTTTTGTGGAGTTATCATATAAGGAACAAATATGTAGTTCCCAGTGCACATCTGCAAGGAAACAAGGGGCAATATTTAGGGCAGTTATGGCTTGACAAGCCAAAGTATGAAAAACCTGCATATACTACCTGCAGAATTCCACCTGTTAAAGTCAAGTGAGACCTGCTGCTTACTTCAGCAAGACTAAGTTTTGACTCATAAATCCAGTTTCACATCACATATGATATACACCTGAAATATATTCTTTCAGATTTCTGATCTGCTTCCTGTAAAATCAGTCTTTTCAGAAGTATCAAGTTGACCTTAAAATTGTAATTGGCTCAATAGTGAACAGTTCTCAGGCCACACCCTGAGGAGGCAGATGGAATCAAAAGAAGCTGAGATACTCGCTTTTCAAGGTGACAGATGATCAGAAGACAGCAGTACAGTTTGGCTCACAGATACTGGAAAGAGCAACACAATCCAGTTGCCTCACAACAGGAAAACCATAGAGAAAACTAATCCTCATATGAACTGCAAAATTACTCAAATAGTTTTGCATTCAAAGAGCAAAATAAATTCCCTACTACGTAGAAAATATTTTCAATAGGACTTTAAATCATACATAGGTCAGAATAATCACTTACAGAGCACCTCAGCATTGCTAAACTGCATTGATTTTTATATATCAACATATGACAGATACCTTTCAAAAAAAAAAAAGAAAAAAAGAAAAAAGAAAAAATTAAGTATCTTCCAAGGAAGAAGGAGGCAAGATGTGTGCTGACTGTGGTATGTGTGTGAGTACAGATTTATGAGCATAGAAAGTTGCTGATTATTTGTGGTTTAAAGAGTCTTAACTATGAGACAGAATACCAACAAAATCGAGAGGAGTTCCTCCATTCATCTCTCGAAGCTCAGACTCCATTACTGAAGTGCCCAGCAGCCCAACAACAAAAGCCTTAAGGAAGCAATTCTGGAGACTCATAATTTTTGATACTCCTAAATTACTTCCAAAGTTAATTAGTTTCTGTTCAGCTGCTTCAGCTCTCCCAGAAGTCAATACAGCAATGAAGACATCACTTCAGAAACTCCCTGCCTAGCTGAGCTCCATGCATTGAGAGGGCAGTGACTGAATAGTTTTTGAATGCACAATACCAGCTGTGTGCTTAAAACATGCATTTTAACATGCATTATTAGATTTTTAAAACATGGAAGATCGAGGTACTCAAGTCTGTAAAACTTATGTGTACAGATATGTCAGTAAACATGTTTGTGTACAAATCAGACTGGCTATGAAAAGTACAGGACTTACTTTTTAATCACACCCATCATACTATAAAATTGTAAGACCTCAATATAAAGGCAGTCCCACTGCACTTCTGAGGGGTATCAACAGACTGTAAAATCTAAAAATAATAGGTGCAGGCATTTACATGAGGTCAATTGAGTTCAACTAACACAGAAGTTGTTTGGAGATTATTGTATACAGTGCCTCGCACAAGGGTTAATTTTGTCTTCTTTCCAGAACCATTGCAAACCACTGCTGCTGAAGAGCTAGGGAATATTTATCTCTGTGTGACTGCAGCAATTCCAAAGGAAACTTGAGAACTGGGGAATGTATGACAAATTTTTTAACAAGTAACTAAGGAGTGGGATGCCAGAACCCAAACTTCTCCAAGCAACGGAGAAGTGAATGGATACTTCTATTCAAGAATATCCTAGCATGTAAGGCAATCACATGCTTTCAACAGTGAATGGATGACTTTTTGCCCAGCTTAAATGTAATGAGCCCCACAATCAAAGGCAGAGGGAAAATTATGAATTTGCTGGAACTGGTTTCAGCAAGAAATGGGTACATCGCCACTGGCGTGAGAGCTACTATTACACATAGGCAGACTGTTCTCCAGCTTTCCTTTTCTAGATAAAGGAGAAGAAGGTTGGGAAGTCAGAGTCAAGAAAATGGGTGAAGTAGCTACAGATATCTGGAGACAAGCATTTTACTTCCTAATGTTTATTCAGTGCATTAAAAATAAATTTGAGACTGTTTGCAGGAAGACCTTCTCAGACCTCTGTCACACCATTTCCAATGCTCAGGTCTTAAATAAAAATCAACTCTGAAGAAGGATGTTCCCATCTTTTGAAATTCACAGAACCCAAGGTTTACCCTTGTAAAATGGCCATGCCACCTACAGAGACAGTACCAGAGTCTTAATTTTTAATTCTACCAGGAGGAAAACTGTTCTTCCTGCAGATGACAGCACCTGAACCCATTACTGAGCACAAGCTCTTAGAAATTCATCCTAAGTGGATGAGTAGTTGAGGGAGGAAAAGAAAAGCTGGTTATAATATAAAGCCTGCTGTAGAAGACATGCAGAGTCTTTGGAAGTAGTGGACAGGGAAGAACTTAACAGTAAAAGATAGGCAAAAACACTGTGGGAAGAAAGAGAAAAAAATAAATCCATTTACAATTGTTCAGAGGGCCCCCAGGGGTCTCAGGGAATTGTCTCAAAGTAGAATCTCACCCTGATATTAATAGCAAGTAGTGTGAAAACACAGAGGCCTTTCCCTCAGCCAGGGCATCACTTTGCTTCTTAACTTAACCTAGATACTTATTTTTGTGGGAGCTCTGCATCTATGAAACCTCTCAAATTTGGCTGAAATTCATCAGACAGCCAAACAGGCAGATAAAGAACAAATGTAGACTATGAAAAAAAAAACCGTACAAGCTCTTAAGTTTCATTTCCTTAGGAAATACATTAAGAAAAAAAAAAGTAGAAAGAGCACACATGCAATAAAGCTAAGAAACACAAGAAATACTGACCTCAGTTTCACTTCCCTAGCTAAATAGTACAGTAGGTAGATATTTAACAGCTAAACCTAACAAAGGCTGACACGCAGTAGCTCTAGTGTCAAAAGAAAAAAAAGAATCAAAAGTTATATATTATTTATTAAAGGCGATGGTGTAAGAACGATATCAGCAATGGCAAGACTGCTTTTGTATAACAAAGTCTACAGTCCCCTACTCTGGAGAAACATGTTGTGCCACCATCATAATTCTCATTGCAAAGAGCCCAACACCGGCTGCCTTTGGGCTACGATTATGGTGGGAGCCCAAGAGAGCCAAGCTGTGGGGGAAGCAGCTGTGGAGCTGCTCTAAATGTCAGACCACTCTCAACCATTTTCTCCAAAGCAGAGTGTGTGACTTGCTTCTTTCTTCATTCATCAGGTGATGAAACCTGTCTCAGCAACTTATACTTTTTTCTCACCTTTTTTTGTCAAAATATAAGCTATGCTAATTTAAGTCAGAAAGGCTCAGGTGGTCTTTCTGACACACACTTCCCATCTGCTCACACTTTGCTTTACATTTTCACTTTGTGCATATTACTAGACTTGGAAGCTTAAATATATTTAATCTATTCTATTAATTGCCCTGTAATACTCCATCCCAACTCTGATCCCACAAGATCTGGTAGTTTTTCTAACCCCAATTGACTTCCCTCTATACTCTAAGTCTGTTAAGCATACAAGACAAAATTGTTTTACTTTGATTCATTCTTGTGACTCACCATATCATGTATAATGAAAGCAGATAAAGCCTTTCAATACAACCAGGATATTTTTGAAGGAGTAGAATCTTAAATACGATTGTAATATTCTGTTATGTCAATACCGTTTAAGAAACATGGATGGAATACAGGGGCTTCAAAAGTGGGTGGGAATAGACCATAGACACACACACACCCACCCCCCCCCAAATCAAGAACAGGTGCTGCAAGTTTCATTTTGCAACCCTCTTCCTTTATAAAATCTTCATTATTTAAGGTTCAAAAGTTCAAATTACACTAGGAAAATGGCAAAGGGATTGCAGAGCACCTGAGTTGTATGCTGAAAGGCATTACTGAAGATACCCAAGGCTGGGACAGGCCTGGAGTGTGCATACAGAGAATTAGATGATAGTTACTGTGGTCCAGACTGATGCACGAGAACTTGGGACATGAGGCAGGTAATCCTGGCCTAAGCCCTCAGATCTCAGCTGAGCTACTTTTATCTAGGAGATGTGATTGTATCTTTGAAAGCCTTGGGCCAGCACACTCAGTACCTGGCAACACCAGGTCATTTTCTGACAGACTATCCATGTCAGCCCATTTCATCAAATCACACAGACTAATCAGAAGGCAGAAGCGCTGGCTGGCACCAGCTACACACATAAATGCTTACAACTAAGTGACAGATACTGTAATTAATTTTTGCAAATGTTTTAATTGCTCGGTATTTTTGTAATGTCCCTTCCTCATTTACTGAGGACAAATTTAACAATTCCAAAGCGTGAGTTATTTCAGTTAGAGATGTAAGATCATTCTTAATAGCTCTATAATTACAGAATTTACCATGAGGTTGCTTCTAGCTAGACCTAGTGGTCACTGGATCATTAAGCACATCTTTCTTGTTCAATATCCTTCCTCAGCTTCTCAAAGAAATTAATATAGCACCTATTTGTATTCAAGAGGAAAAAAAAATGAATAGCATATACTTACATTTTAATGATCACAGTAAGAATATAAACCAGCCTTCTTTCAATATTCCCCACTTCTCCAGAACTACTATTTGTGAAAAGGGCAGGTTTTGGACTTGAATGGGGAGACCGTGCCTTCTTAGAAAGAGCATCATGAAATAAGATAAACACTACTCTCTGCCTCAAAAATAAATCTGATTTAATACAAAAAAAAATTTTTTCCTTAAAGTTGCACAGGTTAAAAAGACATGGTGCTAGACAAAGGAACATTTGTGTTCTGGCCAATGAATTCTTGTATCTTGACTTTTTCTTCAAAAAGAGGGGAAACTCTGAAATATTGCAAAGTCAGTGATGCACAGTCCTTTCAATTATCTAAGAGTCTTTACTAACACTGCTCTGTTGGGATCATCTAGCAGTCAAATATCCACAAAGAAAGGAAAACTGCCTTCAAAGACAAGAAGTGTCAAAGAAAATAAAGATCCCCCAAACCAAAACCATGATATTTGAGCCATGAATGGGAGAATCAAGCAGAATCCTACCCACTTGCCAAAGCCTCAGGTCACCATCCAATGTAACTTTAATAAAAGAAAAAAAAAATCAGCTGAAATAATTTAAATAGCCAGTATCTCTCACAGTAGGAACTGTTCTTACTGCTGACACTTTTCTAATTAAGAGAGCTTTTTTCTATTTCTCCCACTAATAATTTTGAGAAATATCTGCTTTTATTTCAATTCTTCTGGTGAAATTTTTAAGGTAGTTCTCTGACTGCACATGGTATTATGTGTAGCAGATGGCAAAATCATAAACCAAATTATTAAATCTATTCCCTCCATCCCCCAAACACACAGTAAATCAACATGTGCTGATGTTTTAATGAATACAGACTCAGTTTGGGTTTACTTTAAATCCCACTCACATGAATAATAGCCTTACTACTAATTTGAAAAGGAACTTAAGTAAGCCTCATGCCTCAAATAAACTGAAGCACAAAGAGTGGACCTACACTATCACTAAATACCTCCCCTTTTTTGGAGAATACATTCTTTCTGTATATATCCAGCAGTAGCATTCTATTGCAGCCATGCTACATCCTAAATGCTTGTTAAAAATCAGCTTACAGCCTATATGCTCCTTTCATGGTATTTACATAGGAAAAAAAGTTACCAACTTTTTCCTAGGAAAGTATGTGTCAAATATATTAGTCACGAATTCACAAAATTAAAGAATTTTTAAAAACCTAGCATGGTATCATAAATAATAAATACCAGAGTTATCATTTCCAGTGAAATATTTACTGAAGGCTACATAGCATTTTTACATACTTGGATATCAAAAATCAAACTGGCCACAAATCTCTTGTTGGCTGAATGAAAAGTATTAAAAATATTTACCCCTATTCCATGGTGCAAGAAATCATCAGTTAAACATACTCTATGCTACAGTCTTTTAACAGCAGCTATATGGAGATTCTGAGCTTGCAGATGCCTCTGGGATGCCTCATCCAGAGTCACAGAATGGGTCAGGAAAGACACCACAGTGGTCATCTGGTCCAACCTCCCCACTCAAGCAGGGTCATCCCAGAGCACATGGCACAGGATTGTGTCCAGATAGTTCTGAAATATCTCCAGTCAGGAAGACTCCACAATTTCTCTGGGCAATTTGTTCCGGTGCTTGGTTGTTTGCACAATAAAGAAGTTCTTCCTCCTGTTCAGGTGGAATTTCCTGTGCATCAGTGTCTGCCCATTGCCTCTTGTTCTAGTCCTTGGCTCCATTGAAAAGATCCTGGCTCCATCTTCTTGATACCCTCCCTTCAGATACTTATAGACATGGATGAGGCCTCCTCAAGGCTGAACAGGTCCAGCTGCCCCAGCCTTTCCTCCTAAGAGATGCTCCCGTCCTTTCAACATCTTTGTTGCCCTGTGCTGGACCTGCTCCAGGAGCTCCATGTCTCTCTTGCACCGGGGATCTCAGAATTGGATGTGTTCTCCGAATCAAATTAAAGGAGTGCTACACCAAACTGTCGCTCAGGCTACACCTTAAATGAGAGGCAATTAGGAAAGGCTGTGGAAAACCAGTCAAAATTACAATCATGGAGACATAGAATGGTTTGGGTTGGAAGGGACCTTAAAGGTTATCCAGTTCCAACATCTGTGTTGTGGCCAGGGACACCTTCCACTAGACCAAGCTGCTCAGAGCCCCATCCAACCTGGCTTTGAACACTTCCAGGGATGGGGCATCTATAGCTTCTCTGGGCAACCTGTTCCAGTGCTTTACCACCTTCACAGTACATAATTTCTTCCGAATACTTAATCTAAACCTACCCTCTTTGAGTCTGAAGCCATTGCCCTTTGTCCTATCACTACAATCTGATCCCTTCAAGTGTTAGAAAAGCAAAACCCGACTAAGGGTGCCCGGCCATACAGCACTAACCCTGTTGCTCAATCACTAATGCCTGCAAGTCAGCTGCCCAAGAGAGCAATTCCCATTGCCTCCAAGGGCCCTTCGGATCAGAGCAGGAGCTGTGCTGCAGTCTCACACCCCAGGCAGCCCCTGAGGCTATCCACTACTGGTGCCAGCAAGCAGCCTGAACCGAAAGGTGTGCACAGTGTCAAGGTGTAACTTACCGCAAAGGGTTGCAAACTGCATGTAGAATACATGCATAATAAACACTCAGATTCAGCAACAAGTCAAATTTTTTTAAAATTTTTGCAGACCTGCAACTTTCCTCCAAAGACTGTAGAATTTAAACCGTGGGAAATTATGATGAAATTAAAACTGGTTAGCTAAAACTAGCAACGTACAGTCAGGAGCCATAACCTTTATAGCAACATCTTATGACTGAAACTCTTTACTAGTAATTTCTAGAATGCCTCTGCTGCTTGATTGACCTCAAAAATCAGATAACAGCAAAAACTAAACTAAAGCTTTCAGCCAGCAAAGTAACTACCTCCTGTTAAGGTATCACTCCCTGAAAATATGTATGGTTTTGGTATTACTGGAACATTTGGAAAAGGTCCAACTAAATAGCTATAAAACCACATATAACAGGAAATAAGCCAACGTTATCTTGTACTGCTCTGCCCAGACAGGCTCCAGGCAGTTTATCCTCACTATGCAACATTGTGTTGACTACTATTAGGAAGCACAAAAATCCAGCCAGAAGAACAAAACAGTTGGCAATAGATTTTTTTTAATCCCACTTATTTTTAGGGATACAAGGTTTAGGAAAAGCAAACACAAGGGATTTCAGTTAGGCAGATATATATAGATACACACACACTTGTTTTGCAACCTTTTTAATCCCCTGGTGCCAAGGATACCAGGTTTTGATATGGCTGATGTTTGCATTCTATTAAAAAAACATGTTCTAGAACAGCAAGACTGAACTCCTTGTTTATCCATATGTGAATTTCATTATTTTTTCATATCAGTAACCTCACATGACTATTTTTGGTAAGGGTGGGCATCAGAGACACGGCTTCTCTAGAGCAGAACCTCTGTCATACCTATTTATCCAAGAATCTTATAGTTTATGAAGAAACACGATTGTTAGGAAGCAGGTGTTATATTCAGTAGTTAGGCATGCACTAACATTGTGATAAGTTTACTTCCAGGTAATTTGGCTGACATCATGCTGGAAAAGATGAGGAAAAAGGAGACAAAGGAGCTGCTAAAACCATTTAACTGACTTCCCTGTTCTAATCCCAGGGAAAATACTTCCTCCCAGAAAAGATGTTATGTGGGTGTGCTTGAAAACATCTGAGACTTTCAAGGAACACCTTCTTTTTCTGGCATACACTGAAGCATTTCTAAAAGTGATAAATGACAGTGTCACAGTCTCCTATCCAAATTTAAATGGAAAACAGAACAATCCTTTCTGAAACAGAAGAAGGCCAAGTTATCATACCTCTCCTTGAGGTTCTGGGACTGTCATTTAAAAACAGGACAAGATGACATCTCCCCTTTATTCTATTGTACCAGTCATCTCCTGCTGATTTCCTGCTAAGAGAGCTCTTCTCCCTGCCCTCCCAGGAACATTACATTAGTCACACATCATTTTCCCTAGGTCCTAGGCCACCAGAACAAAACCACAGAATGTAATACATTCATTTACAAGAAAGGCCTTACTATTCTCTTTTCATTTTATGTAAAAGGCCTAACTGATCATTTCTTTCACTTTCATTAGAGAAAAGCGAGAGATTTCTAGTCTAGCACATCTTTCACAGCCTTCTGTGAGTGTCTGAAAAGCAATTTTTGGATAAGAGCTACACAGAAACTCTATAGGAAAGCCTCTTTGCTTTTTTGTGGTTTTTTTTTAACAAAAAAAAAAAATCTGTAATTTAAAATGCAGTACTAGACCAAAGCTTGCACTGGTTTTGAAGCCATCTTCAGAAACTTCATGCAGAGAAAAGAAAAGACGGCATCTTTTCCAGAGTCATATTTCATACTGGCAAAAGTATTACTTAATGCACTGTTAAATAAAGAAATAAAACCAGGAATGCTGCAGTTTTCATGGCACTGAGGAAAATAAAACCTGGCCAATTTCTGAAATTAAGTACTTCATATGCCCCTGTAGGAAATTTTATTCAAATATATGGAATTGTACAGCATGCACATAGCACCTCAGGTTATTGGCATAGCACTGACTAGCCTCTATGAAATTATATCTTAGCAAATGTGGCTACTGGTAAGTCACGAAGCAAAGCCAAGAACAGCTCAGCCTGCCAGATATATATTCTGACATGACTGGCCCTGCTGCTCCAGAACAAACCACATTGAAAAAGCAGCGTTCTCCCAGCCACAAGTCTCCATTGAACTTGGAAGTGAAAAAGAGAAGGGAGATTTGGAAGGTCAACCTCAGAAACCAAAGGGATGCCAAGGTGCAGAACCCTACTGTTTAATAATGACTGGCACTCAGACCACTGGGATCTGCAATACACTTGAACTAACAGGCTCCAGGACATAACTTCTAGAAATAAATACCCTCTTTATAAATGTATTTTATATATGTATATATGTGTATATANCTTTTTCTTTTCAGAGCTGTTGCCATGGGTTTCTAAAATGAGCAACAGTTTCCAAATAACTCTACTTTCTAATAGAGTGTTTTTCAAAAACATTAAACAACACTGTACAGGAAAAGGCAACAGCAACAAATAAAAAGATAAAATGACAAATGCAAATGGGTGTGAGATAATATGACAGACAAGTAAAGGCAGCAGAGAAAATACCACTGATAGATACAGGCAAGGTAAGAAGTGAGCCTGGTACCTAGCAACCAAGTGATTTACTCAGATTTGCTGCTAGAATTTCCAGAATTCTTCGTCTAACTCTGTAAAATACAGTAGGAGAGTGTTAAATGATTCGAGTGGAAAACAGAATATAAACAACATTAAATGAAACAGACGTTTGGAATGTTTGTAATTCAACTGAAATTCACACATTATACTTACATTATTCTTCTGGAAAATAATTTCCTGAAATAAAAACAAAAAAAAGGAAAATGTTGATACCACTAGGAAAGATATTAGATCAGTATGACTTTCAATATTACTGTTTGCACACATGACAAGAAAAGGTTGGTTGACAGATGCTTTCTTATGCCTGTCAGATCAACATAAATGAGGTATTGTCTCACAAGAGACAAAATTACTATGGAACCAGGTAGATACATACAACTTATATATACATAAGAGCATACCTACTGTCTGCATGTGAATATACATATATACACATGTCCCTCTATTTATGAATTTTCCTAGAGGGATGATGTCCAGAAGTTGTCTATTAATAAACATCTACTCATATTTGAAAAGTCAAATATAGTAAGTAACATTTTGCTACCAGGAGAAGCAATCAAAAAGAACAGTAAAAGCAGTATTCATATGAGGTTTTAAAATATTCCAAAACTGCTTGAAATTCACTTGGCTCTAATAATTAGATGCAAAGAACATATCTTCACAATTTTGATGTGAATTTTCAGAGAATTAGAAGCACACACAGATGGAAAGAGCTGATTCCTGCACACTAATCCAGGTGGTACAGCTCAAGTGTAAATCATTTCTGAACAATTATCATCTTGCTTCCAGCACAATTTGTCAGCAAGTTCTGAATTGATAACTCAGGAATTGATAACCATAACAGATTTATCAGACAGCTTTGCCTCTGCCACTGGGACTGGTGAGCAGCTTCAGTGGCACAACAGCATTAAAAACAAGCACAGTGTCAAACCAAGGCACCTCATACTTTTCATTTTGCTTAAGTCAGGCTTTGATAAAACTGCTCTTCTCCCTGTTGAAAGGGCATGTTTCACATATGACTCTTTCTAGCTTTCCAAGTATGGGTCATAAAAGTCTGGTCAAATCCCCAGCACGGACAGGGACATCTTTGACTAAATCAGGCTGATCAAAGTCCTGCCCAGCCTGGCCTGAACGTTCATGCAGAACATTTCACCAGCAGAAGTTTATTTACACTGCTTTGTGCCCTGATTAAATCATGTGCTGCAGTTCTGTATTTCCTTAATTTTCAGTTTTTCAATTCCCCCTTCCATACAAGATTAAAACTGCACATGCTCTCCTGCATTGCTTCTACACTTACCTGCTGGCTGTAAAAATACAGGAACAAACACTGCCTCAGAAGATGTCCCAGTATGCCCATAGCTATTTTTTTAGGCAATTACTAAATAGTATGGAAACGGTTTCCTTCTTTGACTATTCCCTACAGACTATCAAGAGCAGAAACACAAGCCCAGTTCAAAGCTAAGGGAAACCAAAGGCAGTCTTTCAGTCAGCAGAGTACTGGTGGCAACTGTGACTTCCAAGTCCCCCTGCAGAGACCTGGGCTTCCAATCATGCCAGTAGGAATTCAGCATGTGACCCATCTAAAAAGTCCAGCTCCTATACTAGTAAAAAGTTCTTCCACGTGCCCAAGAAAGCCTGATGCCTCACCTCAAGTGATTTCTCAGTGGAAGTTGGATATTTGGCTCCTTGCCCAGTACAATGAAATTCTGCTCTGTTTATACTGTAGATCATTGTACTTACACTACTGGGAATTAAATTCCCAGATACATTTTTTATAACTAGCATTATTTTTAGGGCTTTTATCTGTATACTCTTTGTGTTGCAAAAAGAAAGGAAATAATTGGATAGCAAGCAGTCCAGTTAGCTGAGAAAATTTAGAGGGAAGAGCAGGGGGAAGAAACTGAGTTACTAAGCATATCCCTTCAAATATAGGGCCAGCCTGAAAAAAATGGGACAGAATCAAAACCAAATAGCCTGCACTTGCCAGAAGCAGTGGAAGCAAACCCTTCCTGAGTGGTGCTGGTGCCCAGACTGCAGTCTGACTCACCAAGCTTCTCACTCTAAATTCTTCTTCTCAGCAAAGCCTGGAAGGGAAGCGCAAGAGCATAAAACACCTCCCGAGTAAAGCCAATCTGAGAGAGAGGAAGTAATTGAAAAGATTGCCATCCAAGTTATCTATCCTTTCCATCATGGAAGTTGCTAAACCTTTTGGATAGTTGCAGTAGGAAGCAAGTACCAGCTCCTTGGCTGACAAAATTCACAGCCCCATAGATTATCTTAAAACACCCTCTTGCTTTAAACCAAAGTACCATTCTGTGCGCTGAGGCACGAGTTTTGTTTTTACTGACTCCATTACACTGCTGCTAATCTCCAGCACAGCAATCCTGCAGGTACCCGATGCAATTCAGCTTCAAATCTTGCAATTCAGCAAGATTTAGCAGGGGGTATCAGGAGGCCCCATAAGGTTTGGCAGGAAACTGCTGATTTAGACAGAAGCTAAAGGCTAAGGATTATTTTGCTGCCTACACACTACCACTCTCACAGGATTGTTATTACTGTAACAGTTTACCACAAACACCAGTAACTCCCTTGAATGACAAAGTCTTGAATTTAGTTTCTCATCTCAAATTTGGCAAACTTCTGTTTCCATAAACAGCCATTTAACAGCTAGGTATTTAACTCACTGCAATCAAGTAACCTAAATCTTTCTCTTTAGAAAATTAAACTGAGTTTTACAGCATTGCATTGTAGATATCTTTGCCAGGCCTCAGAACATTTTTGCATGTGTATTTCTTACAGAAAGAACTTATTTCAAGTGTTGGACTACTTGTGACTTGCCCTCCAAACCCCTTTTTCCACCCAGAGCTACCTTCAGTGACTGCAGAGACTCTGCATTTGTGTCACAGTAGAGGATAATGTTGTTAGCCATGCTGAAGCTCTCCCTGACTCCCAGATGATAGAACAGGGAAGGTTGACGGAAGGCATCACTCATCTCTACAACAGCAATATCTGCAGAAATAAATAAAAAGAAATTGTCAATGACACACATTTCTGACAGTCAAATACATCTAGGTTATGTTTCTTCACACAATTTATTTTGGTAAGAGGACCTGGCTCTAAGTAGGAAATAAGAGATCTAGAGGGATTTCCCCATTTTAGCTATTATGCCTGAATTTTGAACATAGCAGGATGTGGTTTAGTTTTTTTCTATTTCACTATTACTCCTCTATTTTTTCTTTAAATGAGACCTTAAAATAGTAAAAATGGATAAACCACTAATCAAGAAAAGGAAAATATTTCAACTGCTGTCTCAAAGAATAAAACCTGCTTGGTAAATCTATACATGGTAACTGATAGCCTTAGGGAAAAATAAAAGAAAAAATTACATTAGATGTATTTCTACCCTCTTTGCAAGTTGCAATAAAAATTCATGTAATCTATAACATACTGCATAGATTCTGTACTAGAACTCTGGAAGGAAACAAACTGAAAAGTAACATTCCAATATAAATTATCATTCAGATCTATTTTGATTCATATAGAAAGATGACAGAACAAGAAAAAGACAGGGTACAGATGCAGAGAAGCAAAGAGAGAGTGAATATATAAAGCCAAAGAAACCCCCATAAAGTAAAAACTTTACTGTGCAGAGAATTCTGTTCATAATAAATTTTACCTGTGTGAATAATGTATGCAAGCACATATACGAACACTTACAGAACAAGGAATGTAGCCCACAATTTCTCTTAAACCATGTGTTTCTCTTGACAAGATGTGCACCAATGTCAAAGTATAACAAGAAGAAATTAACTATTTCTGCTGACTCTTTGTAAGATTCCTGTTATACCAGGCAGCCTATTTCCACTGCAAAAGTCTTGTGGAATCAAGAGAGCAAAGCAAGAAAACTGACTCATCTCCACCTCTTCCACAAACACCTTTCTGTCTTTTCACCCAATTAATTTCTTTCTTAGGTTTCAGGGAAAAAACAGAAAACCAAACTCAAACCAGAGAAATAAGCTTCTGTAAAGAGCAGAACAAGAAAAGCAGCCTGATTTCCAGTATCTGTCTATGCTTTCCCATTCCTTTGGAAGCTTTCATGACTGAAAAGATAGATAGCAAGACAAGCTCTGTAGGGAAAAAGCCTATGTACCCTCAAGTTTCTCTGCTCTAATTAATCTAATCAGAGATTCTACCTCTAAGCACAACTTCTCACCTCACCTATTTACTTAGATCATCAAAACTGAAATGAAGATATTCAATAAAAGATAAGCCTTGTGGTCACACTCTTAACTGGAGTAGTGGTGTCTCTCCAACTTGTTGAAAAGGAATACCTTTGAGACATCAACTCTTCAGTACTGTGTTTCTGTAACTGGCCTACAGGCTTATAAATTATTAAAAACCTGAAGGAATGATAGAGACACACAGGGGAAAGAGCAAACATTTGCCTATACAAGCCTAGGCTCTTCAAGAAACAAAATTAAAGGAGAGGAGACTAATATGGTATAAAAAACCATATTTTTTCACACTTAAAAATCTAATATTAAACTATGTTTTCTAGAAGATTCATAATTTGTGTTGTAAGCATCTCCCTCTGTCCAATTTCACATAAATATTTGCAGTATGGATGCCATCAAATTTTACTGAAGTAAAAAGGCAGTGCACTACTAAGACTATACATACACTCACTTTCCTTAATTTTAGGATACTGAAGCATCAAAAAAGCCAAAGAAGAATGACAATACCACCATTATATTTTGAGTGAGATTAGAGTCTGTTTATTTTTTTTCCGAAACTTGCCAAAATACAAGTTATATATTTAACTGCTCTTACTCACACAGAAGTGTAATCTAGAGCAACTCTACATCTATGGTACGTATCTGTTAATGCCAAGCAGGAGGAAAATTTGCGCAATGTGCCATGACTTAATTCTGCAATCTTGCAAGATAATGTGCTCTTACTAGAGTTGCAAAACTAAGATTAAAAGAGAAATATTACTTTAGATGGAGCTTGATCAAAGTGAAATTACAAAAAACACTTGAGAAATCCTATGTTAAAACAGCAAGTTCCTAAGATTATGAAGAAGGAAAGAGGAACTAAAAAAAAATGTGTGTGTATATATATATATATTATTGTCAAGCTGGTCAAATACATTGAACAGAGTCTGACACAGGACCACACTGTTGGACCAGGAGCATCACTTCACTGACATCAGTTCACTTCAAACGCTCTTGCACACCTTCAATGTTGCAGCAAAGAAAGTCTGTTCAGGCTCCAGCAGATCAATGAGTAGGGTGGGTATGAAAGCACACTGCATGAAACAGGAAGAAAAGACAAAAGTACAAGAACTGAAATTTTTTGCAAGCCCACAGGCTGCAAGAATGTGAAATTTAATTTTGTGCCCAAGACCAAAGCAAGGGATAAAATTTACTCTATCTCATGAAAGTAGACCTGGTGACAGATAGCTGATAGTAAAGAAAACAAGTACAGAACAGTCTTTACCTTTTCTAGTAATCTTTGGTATTACAGCTAGAAAGTCTTACAACAGGCCTTGCAGTAAATTATTGTCTCTTGATAGTTCATGAATAAAGCAAGTCTCACCACAACCTTCTCTGCCATCTCCTTAAACAACTGGCATGCCTAAATAGATAACACAAGTGCACCATAAACATAAGACTAGAGCTTAATTCACTCCGGCCTAGGCAGCAAAACCAGCATAAATACAGCAGCAGGCAGTTCAGTGTCCATGTCCTAAATCACCCCGAGCTCTGCCTGCCTGCTGACAGCAGCCAAACTGCCTCTAATGAAGCTGCCTGTGTACACATTGGCTGAGTAACCACACACTGAGCTGCAGACACACCAACAACTACTGAGCAATCACAGTCTAGCCTGTTATTAGCCTAACTAACATCTACACCAACAATAGCTTGAAACACACTGTCACACATTCAAGAGAACAAAATATCACCGCAGTAGTAAGTGGCTTCTTATTACCCTGAGAAACCAGATTAATGAGTTGGGATTGGAGGCAACCCACTTGACCGTTTTTGCCTCAGAAGCACCAGAAAACCACACATCTCTGTGAAGTTTGGCATAGATTAAAACTATCTTACCAATCATTCCTAACTGTGATGTAAATCCACTTAGTTGCCTTTAAGCTATCTGTGCAAAGACTGAGAACCTCATGTGTAAAATCTCTACTAATTAACTTGTCTTAAATGGTAAAAACTCAAGAGTATACATATTAACATGGCCAAAAAAGGGTAAGTGTCCATTAGTGGATACAGAGTCTTTTGCTCTTGCCTATTAGCCATGCCTTTATAGTTACCAAGACAGTGATAAATGAAATGCAGTGGTCAAAGTTCATCTCCTACTCATTGTTTTAAATATAACAGGGCAAAGAAGAATGTTTAAACAAGTGCTCTGAGATATCATACATGTGCACCCTACTTTTTGATACTACCTGCTTACTACAGTGCTGCCAGGAAAAGCAGTGAATACAAACAGAGCAGCTATACAACTATGAACGTTTATGTTTGCTATTATCTTCTCATTAATTGGTGTTAAACACATGACCATTGCCTTACATTCACTGTCCCACAATTAATCAGGGGAAAAGGAAAGATGATAACGGCAATTTCTTAGACCAGGATTTTGTGTTCTTGTCCACTTGAGGGCTAAAAGAGTAAGATACTATTCTGACAGAGATAGAGGGAGGGCAAAACTTATTTCAGTGCAAGTCTGAACACCAAACTCATGCAGTAGCAGCTCTCCTCCATTCAGCCTTAGAATGATGATATGATGACACTATTGGGCAAACTTTCAGATACAAGCAAGGAATATCCTTATCTGCTTCAACTTCTTTATGATTCTCCGTGCTTGGCATAGATATCTTCCTGTTTGCCAGAGACTGCCTGCATGAGGTAGGAAACCTGCTCTGGCAATCCCAACACGTCAGCACAGATTGGTATTTCTGGTTCAACTGTGCAAACCACAGTGCCACTGACTTGTCAACAGCACTGGAACCAAACATTTCCTGTCAAGAGTGTCTCATATGGCTCCAAGACTGGAAACAATTGATGGGAGTCACTGAGGTGAGAATACCCAAAAACAGGGGAATGGCCGACCTCCCAGGAAAGCAGTCCAGCCAAGCCAGCCTGTTGGAAGAGGCTAACAAAAAAAAAAAAAAACCACAAAAAAAAAAAAAAAACCCAAAAAAAAACCAAAACAAAAAACCCCACCACTTTATAGTATGCTGTATATTAGAGGAAAAGCAGGGTATTTGTAGAGGCTTGAACTGATGCACAAAGTAGGCTTAAGGGCACCAAGACAAAAACATGTGATGGACATTGGCTAGTTCTTATCTAGTGAAACACAACTATGACTTAGGAATCTTACAGTAATCCTGTCTTAAGCAGTTTCATTTTTATGCAATGGAAGCAGAGATCCAGTATCAATGAAGTACAGATCAGTGCCTGTCCTGCAACCTACTCAAAAGGGAGTTTCTGCACACAAATTCCCAGAAAATACAACACAAACCCAGCTGTCTAGTGGGTGGTCCCTTTCCAGATGCTGTTCCTTTTGCATAATACAAAGTTGAGCTAGAAATAATTAGAGCACTTAATACTTGCCCAAAAAGCACCAAGTTACCTTTGTATACAACAGTAACATTTTGCCCTCACGCTGGTATTAAGAGCCCACTGTTCCTTGAATAGCTGAACTGAGTTGAGCTGCTCTTGAATTTCAAAGTGAACTTCTACACCTAGACTCATAAGCAAAAAGGTATGATTTCCCTTCAGATAAACTCAGTAAACTGCTGTTACTGGTTCTGACCCTCTTCCACATTTGTATCAGATCTCGTGTGGTCAATACCCAGAGAGACAACTCAGTCTCTGTTTGCTTGGAGGGGTGGGGGGTGAGTGTGCAGGATCAGCTGACTCCTGGATCAGTTAGATGATCTCACTTTCCACCCACACAATCACTAGGTCCTATATAAAGAAGGCACCAGACACCACAACATCTGCAAGGATGCAACTGAGCACCTACTTAGGTCTGCTTGAGAGTCTCATACTGTTCCAGAGGGTAGGTAAATTTTAATCCTCTATACAGACATGGATGCAACATCCACTTGTTCAAGAATCCTATATATAACATCACAGGAAGAAGAGTTCCTTGAGGAACAATACAGAAAATAAATAAAAACACACACACACACAATCCACCTCATTACATTATAGCCATACTGACAGATTCTAAATTGAGTATGTGACTCAATTTAGGTCTCCAGGAGTCTGCTCATTAACAAAAATAAACTAGCTAATCATGTAAAAGCAATTTTTCCTCTTTTTAAATCATTTTAATTGTTGATTTCTTTCTACTTAAGGTAAGAGAGAAGAACTATTTAAGTTAAAGGTTGACAATGTGCAAGAGCAAATATAAGCTGTCCCTGTATAAATTTAAACCAGAAATCACAAGAAAGTGCATAATCTACAAATCCAAATGTTCTGGAGCAAATCCCCAAATGTTTAACTGATTGGCAGTGATCTGCTATCACACTGGAGCATTACAAAACTTGCACCCTGCCCCACAGTACATCAAAGTGCTCCTTAGTAAAACTTGTGCAAATTGATTCCTGCCAACTTTTGTAGCTAACTGGCTCAGATCATTCTCACAAAATCAACTTCACCAAGTAGAACCAACCAAGCAAGGAGGAGAGAAAAACTAGTTACTTTTCTTACAACAGCATTCAAGACCAAGATCCTGCAAGTGAAACTGGCCTTTTTGTCTGCACTATGCTTCAAAGATGTGAAGGGAAAAGAACCTCTTGCTTCTGTAATCAAAAACTGATGGGAGATAAGCTGAAGGCAATTACCAAAATAAAACAGCAGAAGCTGGCAACGAATTGGTAACAAAAAGAAAGTTATAACAGCTGTTAGAAAAGGTATGAGACAGAAAGATAGAGATGACAAATAATAAAGGGTTGTGTAGGAATTAATACATCAAACTACACATCAAAACCTAAATTACTTTGTCAGTGATCTGAAGACAACTGGAACAATATAGAAAGGCTTTCTGATGAAGAAAAAGAAAACAGAAGAAAGCTTGAGTTTCAAAAAATTCACTCTCTCCTGGCCCAAAACAGGATTGTAATGTTATCACATGATTCCAACCCCCAACAATTCAAAAAAACCCACTCTCAGCTTGATGCATGTGGGAGGAACTCAGGATCAGGCAAGAATAAAAGACGACAAGCAAACGAAGAGCCATTTATTCAAAAGTAACCTCAATATGTTCAGACTCACTGCATCTGTATCAATCCTAGTGAAACAGGCCCCCTAGTACCAATAACACCAAATATTAAAGTCTACCTTAACTCTGAACTTTGCATCAGAAAAAATACTCAGATCTCAATGGGGCAACTACTGAAGCTCAGCTGAAGGCTGGAGCACATTACAGGGCTAGAGTTAGGATCTGTACAAAATGCTATTTAAGCAATCCACAGACACAACAGCAGAAGCAGTCAATGAAAACAAGGGAAGCTGTAGCAAATCAGTACTTCTACATTTAGAAATTTTGTTCAGAAGATCTTCATCATGGCAATTTTTTTTCAAGGAAGACCAAATACTCCTTTGGCCTGGACAGCACCTAAAGCAGGCAAACCCCCAGAGAGATAGATGGCTAGCTAGATAGTTAGATAGACAGAGGATGTGATGGTATTTGTGTGATTATTTTGGTATATGTCTCCATGTTATGTGTCTTTGAGATGCAAGATGAAAGAGTGATTATTTATTTTCTGGAGAAGTGACTGAGCCTATCCAAGAAGAACTTGTAAGAACAGGTGTGCCAACAGGAAAGTTCAGAGAAGAAAGGAGAGCCCTATGAAAGCCAAACAGCCAGGTCTCATGGGTGTGGAAAGTTTTCCAGAAGTCTACATGAACTGTAGCGTTTGCTACAGCTCAAAAGTTGCAGAGAACATTAAAACCAAGGAAAGAAACAACAATCCACCTCAAGGACAGGATGGGCAGGAGAAAAAGCTGATCAAAAGTTCTTTTTATTTCTGTCTTTCCTGTTCTATTTCTGACTTAACGGCCTGAAGTTTTCTCCACCTAAGAAGTCTTCCAGTTCAGGGTTTTTTTTTCCTAAAATCTAACTGTTTTCACTTATAATGCAGCTCAGCTCACTGTGGCAAAAAAAGTCTAGGCAGATCCACCTCCAAGCTTCAAAAACAAGTCTGGATTTCATTGCAGCATCTGGAGGGATGAGATCAAAACTCTGTTTAACTCAGTATTCCTTCTCTACCAGAAGCCAGCAGGCAATGTGGCAGAGATGGTAAGAATGATGAAAGTAACCACTGAGCTTTATTAAACAATCCACAGACATTTACAGAAAAATGTTGAGCTACCTAGAAAGCTGAATATCAACAACTAATTTAGTGCTCAATATTATGTGAGCAATTAGAACTGCTTTTCTTCACATATGTTACTTTGCATTCACTATCACTGAACTTCAGCTGTCCTTTAGCTGCTCATTTGCCTGGTACCATAAAACCTTCAGTAATTCTTTACTGCCTATTCTCTGAAGTTTTAACGAGCCTGCACCAGAAAGAAATTTTCAGATCAGCCGTGAAAGTTCTGAAAAGCCCAATTCAAAAAAAAAGAAAGTACAGAACAATCTTTTTAACAGCCTGTTTCTCTACTGGCAACTTTGCTTCATGGCAAAGACTTATCTTCTGTTCCTTTCCTTTAAGAGTCCACTTAAGGGTTATAAGGATGTCATCTCCAGCCATTTTATCCCTTTAAGAGTATTTGGTAAAGTATCCCATCAAAAGCTTTTTGACATCTCAATATACTGTCTTAAATGGATTACCATTAAGTACAGGCTCATAAGAAGAATGTGATTTCCTTCTACAAAAAAGCCACTTCAGCTCCTCCCTGCTGCCAGATTTTACCATGACTCTAAATGATGTGCTCTTTATTTATATTTTAACCCATTTGCCCTAATGTAATACCAGTATAATCTCCCACTACAATGCTGCCGACATCAACTAAAGTCAGAAGTCATGCACCAAAAAAAAAGAAAGCAGTCTTCAGCAAGTATTACTCAAACTCTTTTGGAAGCTGTCTTACTAAGGCTTACATGCCTTTTAACACATTTTTTAACTTGTTTACTCATCTGAACAGAAGTTCTCCTTCCAAAGGGCATCATTACATTTCTTCATCTTCTTAGCAATGCCACCTGCTGTGGATTACTTTAAAATTTCTGTTAATAAATAGCACACATTTTCTGGAAGGAATTTTCCTTAGGATGTCTTTATGCCATCTGAAAGCTCTTCCTCTTTTTAGCTAAACCAGACAATTTCTCGTTAAGAACCTGGAACATTTCTACATAGGTTCTAGTAGAAATGTGGCCTGCACCCAGAGGAACTAAATGTCTAAGACAGACTGTAGCTCTTCTCAAGAAGACCAGAGCCATGCCCACTAAGCCACTGAAATGACTCTGGAAGTGTTTCTAATACAAAGATGCATGAATATTTCTTATAACATTATTTTCAAATCATGAGAGTTAATGCTTTCCAATCCAGTGACATCAAAAATGGTTTAAACTTAGAAGATTCATGAGCAGCAAGTACAGACTGAAAAATAAATATAAGCACTTTAAGATTATGATGAACAGGATCTGGAATGCCTGTAAAAATGGGAATCTTCCTAAGCCTCTGAAAATTTGGAAGCAGAATTTTTCTAAGAGATGTAAACAAACACATTTGTTACATGTCTTTATTTAGTCATGGAAATATTTCCATGCTAAAAAAACCCCTCTTTTTCATAAATAATACAGCACTTAAGAATTTTAGATCCCAAATTTCATAATAATCAAAAAATATGCCCACCACTCCTGGTTCTTACCACCCTCTGCACAAAAATCTCTGCATTGTACCATTTTCACTGCTGTGTCTAATGCTTTCTCATGAACAGAAAGCCACTGAGAAAACTAATTGTCTGAAGGCTTTGGAATTTCACATGCCATGTTTTCTGATAAAAAACACCATTATCTCTTAAAAAGTGCACAAATCTTCACAAAAAGAAAAAAAAAAAAAACCTGTAGTACCACATGGTACATTCTAAAGCATCTGGAAATTCAACAGCCTGAAGAGTTTCCAAGTAATTTCATGTGTACACAATATATAACAGGTCTTAGCAAACCCACCCCTCAGGAATCTTAGTCCTTTTGAAGACTATTTAACTATGTCCTTGTAAGGAAGTGTTTCTTTTAAAGGTGCTTACAGATAAGAGTTAGAAAATCAAGAATTAAAAATGAGTCATTACTCCTTAATAAATCTTTCCTTTCCATTCCTGATTTAAGATTACATCACCTTTCCCTTTCTTTTTCTTCTGAAAAGACCAGATCTAGTCAGTCTCCATCTGCATGGAAACAATTCCATTAATGATTCTGATAACCCAGTTTTTCCCTTGTCTGTCTTCCAACAACACCCAAATTCAGTTTTTGAAATGTGATGCACAGAGACATTTGCAGAGACGCACGTGGTAAAGATATGCCACATCACAGTTTTACAGCAAATACCTTCTACTTTCTCCTTTCTTTCTTTCTTACTTTCCCTGTGACTCCTGCCAAGTTTATTTATTACTCCTATGAGGTTTTCAGTAATTTATTCACAACAGCTCTGACTTCTTACACACCCTAATAGATTAAAAAATAAGCATACCCTGCAGCATTTAGTAATTTTGTGTCCCTGTCATTTAATTTGATTTTAAAAGTGCTCTAGTGACTGCACTGACCAATATTTCCCAAAATAAACCTCTATGAGCACTAGTTTATCAATTGTTTCCTTGCTCACAGATTTATGGGTAGCAATGCATATTCCTTCCCTATGAGCACAGCAATGAATTTATCATGCTAGCACATTAATTTATTATTTATTGTCTATTTGCAATGTCCTAAATATTTGTTGTTTAAATTCAAAATATTATATTTTTCCTATTCATCTGCAGCTTACAAGGTCTTTTTATGTTCTATTTCAAAGAAATCTTTGAAAAAACATAAAGACACATCAGTATCTGCTTCCATACCTCATACAGCTTATCCATTTCCACCTCTTCCTTTAAAAAACAAAATAAAAACAAAACAAAAAAAAAGAAACCACCACCACTTTCTTTCAACAAAGCAAACTGTAGAATTACAGTTAAGCTGCTTTTTCCTCATAACACTACTACTAAGGCTGCTCAAGTCAAACACAATTTGAAAGCAGGTAGGACAATCTTCACAGGGCTTGGTCAGACCTTAGTGATCTGTAAGTCACAAGTACAACATTTGCACACAGCCTTCCTTGCAATTTAGCAGGAAAAAACCCACACACAGCACTCAACCACACAAATCAAATACTTCAGTCAACACAGGCGAAGTGCAGTATAAACAAAACACACCTGATTAAACCTTGTTTGAAAGATCCCCTGGGCACCACCAAAAACACTGCAAAAAAGCATCAACTTCACACAGAAAATAAAGCCTTAAATTTAAAGATGAGACTATAGTTTGGAGTATTCAGAAATTATAAAAAGCAACCCTCCATCAAACTAGACATGTCACTAACACGGCACACTATAATTTTCTTCTGTTGCAACAATTCACAGAAGGAAGAGCTGGAATCACTGTCCTGCTTTGGAGAGCACTCCACAGCACGGATTTCAGTAATCTTGCCCTGTAACACAAAAGCCTCAAACACTTATAAAAATTTAAAGGAAGAGGAGTTTATCTCCAGGAGAAAGAAGCAAAGTTGCAGCCTTGTCTACAGTTGCAGACATACAAGTTACGAGATTACAGTATTGTTGCCGAGTACAAGCAAGCGTGGTAAGGCTGTCCTTTCCTAAACCTCATCTCTCACCAGTTCCCAAGGACAGCAATTACACAAGTCCAGGATAAAAGTTCAGACAGACACAGATTCATCCGGCCTGCTTTATTTAGCTTAAGTCCACCTCCCTTTTGCACAGACCAAGCGCGAAATTAATGTCACAATTTGAGCTATGACTTTTTGCTTTAGCTTACTGCAGCACAGATCCCAGAGCTACCCCTCACCTTTCCAGACTGTCAGAGTAACAGTGAAAGTATCAGTAAAGAAAGGGGAGAGGAGGTGATACGCAAATTATGCTTATTAAGGAGGGCAAAACCTCCCACACCAGTCTTCTACCAAATAACCACACGAGTGCACGTAAGTAGTAATTTGGTATTTAAGCTACTGGAAAAAATCACACTCAAAATTCCTGAGAAGCAACGACTAATTTGCAAATTAATAGAGAAAATACTACTGCTCACACCACCACCATCTGCCTCTAAGGCAGCACAGACTGCCCAGTCTCACAAGTAACTGCACTATTGCATCCCCTAACAGAAAACGGATGTGACTCATCTGAGTTACATTCTTTAACGCTTGACATGATTGCTGCTAATTGTTGCAAAACGAGATTAAACAGATCTGATAAGCGTTTGGCTTTGTCAATGGTAACTCCAGGTGGCCTGTGATAGCTATGGTTCCATTCTCATTCAATTCAGTTTTACAGCAAAAAGAACAGCCTTGGATTATTGTTGCTTGTCACTCTCTGTATTAATACAAGATGCTCAAACTTTACTCCAAAGGCAACCCATCTCGGCATATAATTTCAGTACCAAAACCGACTTTTATATGGCTACGGCACAAATTTACAAGTACTGCAGTACACTTTAATACCCAACCACTGTGTAAGAGCTTCAAATTTCAGATTTTATGTTAACTATCATGCAGCTTCTTGTCTTCTTAACAGAAATGAGTCACAGCTAAATCACCAGTGATCCCAATAGCAGGGTGTCTGATCTAGCCAGCAGGTCAGAAACTCAGGAAAGCTGAGTTCTCTCCTGACCTTTAGCTACGGTCTACCGCCAAACCTCAGGCAAGTCATTTACTCTCCATCCTTCTGGTTTCATTCTCCCTAAAATGATGAGATGGCTAATTGTTCCCTCCATAAAGTGCTTTAGTCTCTATAGATGAAATCCTTACGTACATTACCCACGAAGGGGAACGGCCAGCATCAGAGGTTGCAGAAACAAGAGAAAAGACTTCAAGATAAAGCATTTGGAAGACTGTAAATGTTGAATTTAGTTCTGAAGTATTTATATTTGGACATTCCCCAAGCTAGGACAATGCTGAACCCCACACACAGAAAGAAAAGAATATATTGTATCAGCAACATGAAGCAGAACTAGCACTACAAATGAGGTTTTAAGTGTCTTGCATTGCATCATATTTTTGAGTAAGAACAAGAACTACAAAACAGAAACACAAGCAAACATTTTACATGAGAAAATAGTCTACAAACTAATCCATTACCTGTACTTTTAAATCACAGTAGACAGCAAAACCTCACACTAGCTAGCCCACAACTGAACCAAGGAAATCATACTAGAAAAACTTTATGAATTCATCAATTCCAAGTGCCTAAATCAGTAGGGCAAGAGAAAGTTTGGTGACTGGCAGAGGTTAATTGAGCCAAAGTGGTAAGAATTACCATTTGCATATAAAATTGGCGATTTGCTTAATCTTGTATTCCTATTCCTTCTGTATTCTATGTACAGGTAAAAATGTTTTCATTCCAAGTAACTTCTGGAATTCAGTTAGTATTCCACGTGTTCTAGTATCAGTTAACTAAAACAGCTCAGTATACATGATCTCACTGCGATATTCAACACAAGCTTCAACCTCCATCCAACCTACAGTGCTGAAATGGTAAAGATTTTAAAGCATAAAAATTTATGCTAATAATAGAATTATTTTTTTTCCTCCTACAGCAATTATTGATGTGAACAGGAAAGCTACACAGATATAAATCTGAATAATTGCCATCAAAATAGATGTTCAGCTTTACACAAACTAAGTAACCCACACAACTGGTAGAAAACCTAGCTCAGTTTGCATTTGTATCATATAAACATTTAAATTCTCATGCTTCAGGCTATTCATCTTCTATAGACGAGAAAAAGAAATATTTAGGATGAAGGAACACTTGAGACGCTGGGGAAAAAAGTGACAACAGCCACCACCTACTCACACATTCGTTTTTAGCAGAGTAATTGCTCTTTTACAGAGATGTATCCAAAAATACCTGGATATAAAGGCCAGCAAATTAAACCACAAACTCTGGAAACAACTTTGCCAGCATAGACCAAGTAATTTACAATAGCATAACTGAAAAATTAAGGTGCTGACATTTCATTTGTTTCTTTTGCAGTCAACCTTCTTCATTTGCCACACTGACGGCTTTTCACTATAACTGCAGAAATTTAATACATTTAAACAGAAATTAATAATGGAAAATATTTTCTTTTATCAAAAAGAAAAGAACTGAGATGTGCTCTCTGAGTAATGTGTTAGAGTTTGACTGAAAAATCAAATACTGAAATGGAAAATGAAATTTTTACATTATATTCAGTCATGACATTTTGTACTTTTCCTGCAGATACAAAGAAACCGATGATCTATGGTGGAAAAGATGCACAAATGCTGTACTTGCAATCTAGTTCTGTATGGTGAATCGGAAAGATTCTTTTTCTACAAACAGGGCATATTAGCAGGTTATTTGCTGAGTGACCATTGAAGCCTAAGACTTGCAATAGCTACTCCCTGCCCTTCATTCAGTCTAAGGGCCTCAATACAGACTGTGAATTTGGAAGCTAAGACAGCTGTTGAAATTGTGCATTAACAAATGCAGTATCTTTAACCCATCTTCCTGAACAGATACTGCAGCTGCACTCCCTCAGCTCTGAACAAAAGCTTCCAAGAAGCACACTTGTTGCACCTAAACTAGGAAACCAGTATAGCAATGCTCACCAATTAAACATGCCCCAGGTCCCACTTCTGCGCCAGGACCAAGTGGCTTGGAACGGTTTACATCAGCCTTAAATCCTCCTAGCCTTAGGTTGCTCCCTTCAGGCAGGCCAATGGGAATGCTGCTGAGGGAATGCTACTCATTGGTGCAGACCAAAGGCATGCCAGAAATGATAACAGCTTAACAGCATAGGCTGCTCAACTTGGCTATCCATGTGTAGAAGCCCAGAAGATAAGGAGACCAATGTGTATGTCTCCAAGCACCAATAGCCAGATAACTGTGGAGCCAACCAAGGATTGTTGTGAGAAAGAACAGGATGTGGCTGGAGAAGAGGGCCATAGAGAGGTAGGGCAGCACTTTTCCGGGACAAGCATCCTTGCTCTGGCTCCAGGAGATAAGCACAACACAATACAGTGAATGTGAATGAGGTCAAGAAATGGGCATGGACTATAGGGGGGATCAAGACCACCAAAGATCTCCAAAGCCCTCTGATTCATTTCCAGAAAGGTCTAAAAGAANACCAATGTGTATGTCTCCAAGCACCAATAGCCAGATAACTGTGGAGCCAACCAAGGATTGTTGTGAGAAAGAACAGGATGTGGCTGGAGAAGAGGGCCATAGAGAGGTAGGGCAGCACTTTTCCGGGACAAGCATCCTTGCTCTGGCTCCAGGAGATAAGCACAACACAATACAGTGAATGTGAATGAGGTCAAGAAATGGGCATGGACTATAGGGGGGATCAAGACCACCAAAGATCTCCAAAGCCCTCTGATTCATTTCCAGAAAGGTCTAAAAGAATGGACTGAGTATGATAAGTAATTTGTATAGAAAGTGAGAAACNTGAGAAAGAACAGGATGTGGCTGGAGAAGAGGGCCATAGAGAGGTAGGGCAGCACTTTTCCGGGACAAGCATCCTTGCTCTGGCTCCTGGAGATAAGCACAACACAGTACAGTGAATGTGAATGAGGTCAAGAAATGGGCATGGACTATAGGGGGGATCAAGACCACCAAAGATCTCCAAAGCCCTCTGATTCATTTCCAGAAAGGTCTAAAAGAATGGACTGAGTATGATAAGTAATTTGTATAGAAAGTGAGAAACTTATCTCCAGGGCAGAGAAAACTTACCTACAAAAAGTTATCCCCACAAAGCCCAGGTGCATGTGCATCCCAGGACCTGGACCACACCATCAACTGGATCAATGCTAGAGCCAGGACTGCTGATTTCTCTTCCTTTTTTCTTCTTTTACCCTCTTTAACCCATCTCTCTCTCTCTTCCTTTTCACTCTATCCCTTTATTCAAGACCCACTACTGTTGCTTATACTGGGAGACAATGGACTAAGATACCAATTTTCATGGCAAGTGTATAACCTAATGAAACTTTATAAGCTTTTGCAGACCCTGTGACTTCTGTCATTCCTTCTGACCATGAGCACCTATGAATCTTGGTGCTCCCCTTAAGAGTGGGACACCACACCACAAATACTCATTTGCTAGCAAAGATGTAGTCAAAATTTCAATTCAGGTGGCAGAATCTTTGAACTTTCAGGTGATGAGAAGTCCTCAAGTTGTTGTTGTAATATGCAGTAGAACTCAGAGAATGTTTTCAAACCTTCCTGTGAACTGAAAGTGTCTGAAAAACATCAGACTGAGAGCACAAACAGCTGGCACAGCAGCATGAAACACATTCCTTAGCCACCCAGACTGGAAGAGGAAAGGATATGAGGCAACTCACAAGGAGACAAGATCAAGACTAACATGAAACCACACCTTTAGACAATCTCAGCACAGGTTGCTGCAGTCCTGCTTTTGGTCTGTCCTCCAGAACGCACACTCAGCTCACAGAACTTACTCAACAGAAAGCTACCCAGAGGGAAGTAAGGGAGTGAGCTAGCAATCAGGCCAGCTCCATGACCTACCTCATCACGTAATTCTCTGAACACAGAAAGCAGCACCAGGGAGAAGCGTGTTAGTCCAGTTTCTCCTCCACTTAAGCTGCTGTGGGATTGCATCTCAAAGGATCCAATATACTCAACTATTCCAGCAGTTCTACTTAATGAGAGTAAGTGCACAGAAAAATGGATTTTATGATCGTCTTACCCTACTTAGCACTGCAGTGAGGCAGCAGTACACTCTTAGCAGGAAGGTAATTCTCTTTTCTGATATTGATATGCATATTGCAGTAACTGTCATCTTGCTTGTATTTATTTATTGGCATTAAGAATTATTTGAAAAGGTCCCATGTCAACTAGGCCTTTCAGTGTTAGAAGTCTGAGACAGTTCTACTGCAAAAGTACTTGACATTACCATGGCAGTAGCTCTAAATCAGAATCCTAGACTGGTTTGGGTTGGAAGGGACATCAAAGTTCACCTAATCCCAACTCTGCTGCCTTGGACAGGGATGCCACTCACTAGATCAGGTTGATCAGGTCCCATCCAAAGTGGCCTTGAACACTTCCAGGGATGGGGCATCCACAACCTTTGGGCAATCTGTTCCAGTGCTTCACTACCTGCTGAGTAAAGAATTTCTTCTTAACATCTACCCTAAACCTGCCCTCTTTCAGTTTGAAAACCAGTTTTAACCTTTCAGTTTAAAACCATTCCCCCTTTTCCTGTCACTATCTTCCCATACAAAAAGCCCTCTCCTTTTTATAAGCCCCCTCAAGGCACTGAAGGGCCGCAATGAGGTCTCCCTGTAGTCTTCTCTTCTCCACATTGAACAACTCCAGCTCTGTGTTTGTGAATCAAGACCTTCAATTTATAATGGATAAGGAATATATTATTTCTTATTAATTGAATTAAATCTTGAAGACAGGCATCTGCCAGTTTGCAACCAGCCACAGCATAAACTGAAATTCACTAAGGTTTGGTAAGTCTGCCTAGCAGGAAATTTTCAACTGAAGCTGTTATTAAAGTACTTCAACAGAGAGGATACAGAGACAAGTATCAGGTTGCCAACACACTGATCATTCAAAGCAGAGACACTTCTGTGATGCTGCAGAACAGAGACCAAAATGCAAGCGGTTAAACAACAAAATGGACTGGAAATTTTCCAGTTCACACCCACTTGGCAGGGCATACTGCAAAAACTCTTGCTTTAGCTCAGTCCATTTTCCCAGTGCTTTTATTGCATTTTGGCCTTCTTGCATCAGCTGGAAAAGGGTTTCTGGTAACAGAATTAGTGGCAAGAATCCTCATTTTCTTGTTTCTTTTGTGTAATGTTTTTAGAACACATACTTTTAAGACTTTCTCCATGTACGTCAGAATTGTGAAACACACCCAAATGTGTTGAAGTATTTAAACCATGTTAAATCCACTTCATATTTAATGACTTCCACAAACCTCTGATGTTATTAAGCCTCAATGAAATAAGCACATTTGAGTAAATCTTCAATACAAGCTCTTTGAGTGGCTGCTAAGTCCAGCCTGAAACACTTTTCATCTACAAACAGAGCGTTCTGCAATACACCCTGAGACTGGTCCAGCAAAAAGCTGTGAGCACAGCTGGGCTGGGCTGCACCACAGTCTCAGCTCTGGGCAGTGCTGCCCATATAGGCTCCAGCCTGAAAGGCTTGTCCAGAACCAAGCACCCACTGTGAATCCCCAGCTCTATCTGAGGCCAAAGGGCTTCCTTCCTCATGCTGAGAGGTTGATGAAGTACTTTCTCTCCAGCTACAGACCGGGACTAAGCACAGCCATGGGAAGTTCAGACTTCACTACTGGAGGTGGCCTTCTATGGCTGTAGTAAGTCAGGGTACCCACGTGCTGCCCTTAGCCCGTGGCAGCAAGTAGAAGAAGGAAAAAAACCCACCTCTGTTCACTTGGATGTAGGGTTAAGAAATAGCATAATGCCTCAAGAACAGACCAGAAATGGGCACTGCTGCAAGACCCCAGCACTTCCTCAAAGTTAATAGCATTAGTGTCATATAATATAATAATATAGCTGTACAGGATGTTTTGGAAGGGCTACTTTTTTTTCTGGCTTGCTCTGCAGTGTCTGCCATGCTTCGTATGTGCCACATTATACACAGAGCTGTTACTTCTGGTTAATAAATCAGGAAAATTCTCAAAATAATAAAACCCCTGCAAGACATAAAAGGAAACTAGAAAAACCAAGCACAGTATAAAAAAAAAGAAACAAAAAAAAACCAACCCAACCAACAAAAAACCAAACCCAAATCAAAAACTAACAAAAAAAACCTCTTTAAGAAATTCTGTTCCTCTTCTAATTAACGTGCAATCATAAAAATAGAAATTAGAGTAATCACAGTCTTGAAATGTAAATAATATACAAATATTGAATTAATTAATCAGGGAACTTTACCTCCCAAAATAAGTTTCAAGATAATAAGCAAAAGAAAATAGCTTGTGCACAGCAACTTGAGTGATTTGCAAGGTCACTGAAAACCCTAGTAAGAGATTATGTATTGAAGGACTTCAAGTACCAAAGGAAGTCTATTTGTTTTCATATGAAATAACAGTGAAGTTCAGCTCTGCAGAAAAAAAATTGAAACTGATCTCAGGGAAACAGAGAACATAAATACACAGGACTTCAGCTTATTTACACAGTAACAATCATTTCTTGTGATAGTGATCAGGATGCTGTCACTGAGCCTTTTGCAGTTGCACTTGACCCAGTAATGATGATGATGTTCAGAACTGACAAAATTCCACTCCCAAGGAGATTTGGAGGGATTCTCTGTTCTCCACACCAACTGCCTGGCAAAACCTCTCATTTCCAACTGTGATCTGGAAGACAAGGTTACACTCAAGAGGCAAATGGCAAATGCCCTTCTCCACAGATGCCACATGTCACTTCCATTGATGGCAAGAGCTTCAAGGAGTGAGTGAAGACAGGATGCAGCCCACAACCAAAAATCTGGTTTCATTATCTTGCTAAATTATTGAAAGCATAACCAGTAGTCAGCATGCATGCATTCAGGTTAAAGTCAATCCATTTTCATTCAAATCAGCTATAAAGTTCCTGGAGGAAGGTCAAGAAACCTTATCTGAGACACTGTACTGAAAGGCAGTAATAAACCAATAAAGCACAAAATTATGGCATGCATCTAGTGTGTTTCCCTTCAGATACATTCTTCTATAAAGAAAAGCCAGTACTATCATGCTTTAAAAAGTATGTGTAGCTGCAAAAATAATATTGAAGGTGGAGCAGTGGAAGTGGGAACATTTAATCTTATGGGTGTGCCTCTATGGTGGAGTTAAATGAAGCATTTTGCTGCTGTGTCAAGATAACTGAATAAATTTATCCCAAGCAGAAGGGGCCCCACTTCAGAACCATAAATTAATTCCTACACTCATACAACTGTTCGTTTACTACTGGTACCTCATTGAGTCTTCCCTGGTTGTTGGGTTGGTTTTTTCTTTCGTTCTGACAAGTGCGGGAACCTAACTTCCTGGCAAAACCTAACCTTCCTGGCAAAAACCCAACACCTGGTCACATCCAGGGCTTCCTGTGCCACAGTCAGGTGACTTGTGCTCACTGCAGAATAGACTTCTGCCAAAGGTTTAACCTGCATCTTCGCAGTTCAAAGACTGCAGGTCTCAGTCTATAGGTCCCTAATAAGACAAAAAGACTGTAATGAAACCAGCATTAAAACTGTATCAGGCAAGTATTGTGTGAAGGGGAAGAAAAGCAGATAAATTCTGCAAGAAGTGCAGGTAACTCTTCTCTGGAGGTATCACTTAAAAACTGTCTTCACCACTGAAAGCACCAGCTGCTTACTCACCCAGAGTGCACTCTCCGCAAGAGACACCCACTGACACAGTCAGCAAGCAAGTCCCAGAGCAACTCATTTACTTTATTACAGTAAGGGAGAAATGCAGAGCCAAATTTTTAAAAGGTTGTCTAGCTCTTAAATCAAAACATACATTTCTTGTGGGATTTGAAAGAGCACTGATTCCCACTGGCTTCAAATGATTCAGACTGTCGATAATCTTTAAGCCCCATGCTGCATCTAAACTCATCCCAATGTTTATGAATAAAGGCAGACACGATTTAGAAGAGAATACAACTCTGGCATGCCATTGTTAATAGCTGATCAGCAGCTCTTCATAACTGAAATATTATATCTGTATCACCTCAACACATACATTTAGTCTCAGAGGAAGAAAGTAATATAAACCAAAAAAGCAGCCTGTGCTTGAATGTCAAGCTCAGCCTGAGGTTCACGTTCTCTTGGAACACAAACAATTGCAAACTTCTTACAGAAATCTACCCATCAGTAATTACCAGAAAATCCCCCAATTGTCAAAACAGATTCCTCTGTCATCTGTCACACACACACACACGTTCTGTGGTATGAGATGACTCTGCTGACTGCTACAGAGGTTTGTCTCTTTCTAACAAATGCTGTACTTTGAGTGTGTCTGTATTGCTGAGTATGAACTCCCAGAGAAGCCAGACTGAAGAAGCAGTAGGAGACTACTGTGGACAGTGGATGTTTGGGGAAAATCTAAAGCAAGGAGCCCACAAGCAAAGATGTGGATCCCAGCAATAACTTCCATTTTATTAAACAGAGACTTGCAAAATCCCAGTCACTATAGAGCCACTGAGGTTTTATAATTCCTTTGGGTTTAACTGACAAATAAACTTGCGGGTTACCTATGCATACAAATACAGCAATTCCAAATACAGACTGCTCCAAAGGCACTGAGGAAACACAGAAACAAGTTTTAAATTATCAGCACCACAGAATTCACTCAAGACTCAGCTGTTCTATACAGAGACAAAAGAAAAAAAAAACTGCCATAAAACTGAAATTTTCACTCGCTTAATTTTATTTAAGATGTAGCAGAGGGTGAAATTTACTGAGGACAATGGTGCTAAAGCATGTATATAAGGTCTTTTTTACTTTCCACTTGAACCTTTAGGCTTTAACACAGCTTGTTTCAGCTGTTGTCACTTGCACATTTACAGCTTTTTGTATTGTCCTTCTTTACTTTGGAAAGCTACTAAAAAGAGAAGGCAAATTATTATCATGACTGCAGCAAATTCAAGAGTAATTTCTTTATGACACATCCTGTTCAGAGCTACAGAAATGCAAACTGCAGAAAAATCAGTCACAAGCTTTCTTCTGCATTACTCAAAAAGCATTCATCTAGTTCCAGTCAGCATTTTCTTCAGTGGGGGATATACTTTGATGATGTCTGCTCATACAGATGCCTCACAAGTTTTGCATCTTTAATATATTTTAAGGGCCCTAATAATTTCATTACCTGCTTTGCTCCCACCACTTCAAATACCATTAAGTATTTCTAAACTAGCTCTATCACCCTGATGCATTTAAGTGCAGAAGAGAAAATTTAAAAAGCCATTTCAAAAGCCTAACTCCTAGTTACTTCTAAATAATCGAACAAAAGCCTTCATGCGGACTCTCTTGTCACCTGTCTCACTGATAACACTTCAGTAAATAAACACTGCAGGAGCATACCTGTACTGTTATTTATGTTACAGACATGGCTGGTAGTTCACGCCCATGGCACATGCTGCATAAACCTCTCAGCTGTGGGAGAGGCCCTAGGAAGTTCTTTCTGCACAGCAGAGCTACAAATTGCTGTGACAGGGACAGAGTCTGACAGAGAACTCAGATCTCACAGCCCACAAACATGGAGTGGCTGTATCTGCTGTGCTCCTCCTGTTTCAGACAGAAACTGATGGAATTAGTTTTCCAGTCACCTATTGACAAGCAGCCTGATGGGAGTAGTGCAATACAGTACCAATATTGGAATCTGGTTATAAAAATTTACACCTGGTCCAGCAATGGAAATATTTGTGAATGTTGTTTCAAATCCCACAATTTCTTCATAAATTCAGAAGTTCTCCACTAGCACCATGAACACAAACTTTGTATCAGGATTAGGGATTTTTTTCCAGACTCATATTTCTTGTTATAGATGTAGATGACATTCAGGTGCTTTAGAACTAAATACTCTTCTGTGTCAAAGATATGCATTTGGTTTATGTTTCTAATGCTGCTTTCTAAGAGTCTGGAATCAATATGCAGAATTAAAAGAAGCTGTATAACCACTCCACCTAAACATTACAATATGTACTATGTATTCTGACACAAAGATTCTGTACTCATAATACTTGGCATCCCTGACATGATTATAGTCATGCTCACAAGACAGCCATCAGCTCAAGTCTGCACACCATTATTAACTTACTTGGCATCTCTTGCTCCAACTCATCACTTGCATCATCACTGCTAACATACAGAATTTTTCGACATGATTTTCACTGACAGTGGGACTAAACTTCTTTTTATATTTTTAGTAGTTGTCCTGAACTCTGAAATCAGGTAAGATTAATGCATCATGATAATTTCTGCTGCTACACTAATAAGAACTATCATCTGATTCTCCAGTCATGATGCTATAGAAACAGTAATGGGGATACAGCAGCACCTGGGGAATGGAGGGGGGTGTCAAAAAGAAGTAAAATAAGATATGAATGTAAGTGCTGCATAATCACAGAAAGTATGTGCATTATTTCAAGTGTCTGGCAAAACTTTGTCAGTGAAATTAGAAAATATTAATCAAGAGGCACCAAGAAAAAGGTGGTGAAAAACACCTAATTGTTCTGAGAGACAGTGTGGAATAGAATAAAACTTGTGATTACTCTCTCTCTGCAAGTGATTTGTTTTTTCTTCTACAAACAGCTAATATGGTAAGATACGTGCTGCCTTTTAGCACAGAAAATATTCACATCAACTTCTAGAATCGAGAAATCAGTTTCGAATAGAAACCTTCCTGAGGTTCAAGAGAAAGTCTGTGTTAGTGTGTCACAATCACAAACATCAGGAAACTAATATAAAGGCATAAATCCCACTTTAAAAAAATAGAATTTATCATATTTAGAGGAAGAAACCACAAGAATGTCATTGAGCCCTGGTACTGCTTTACTGCATTTCTGTGTGCCTGTAAATGTTTCTAAATGCACAATCCACAAATGTTCTGTAGAATCTGCAGAAACACCTTAGGTGTAGAACATCTTTGAAGTAACGTTCACCTTCACACAAATGACTGTACTAGTTCTCTGAACTTTTGGTCTTTTTTTATATCAAGAGTCTTCCCAAGAATGTTGCACACTGTTTCTAAGCCCAGTAAGCCTACATGCCAATCTCAAGCCCAAGCCTCCATGAATTCTGAAAGCAATAATGCTGAATTCCAGAAATAAAGATAAGCTATTAAGCCTATTTTATCATCTCTTATTTGATAAACTGTATTTTAGTTGATCATTGCTGTTCTGGAGAATTATCTGAACAGACTTACACAACAGTGTTAGAAGAAAATGCTACCTATCCTAAGGGCCGTTGATGGATGAAACCTGAGCATAAGAAGCTAATGAAATTTAAATTCCCCATTAAAAGACAACGTTAAAGTTAGAGAAAGTTTTATATGAAAAGCACACCAGTCAAGCTGTTTATCCTGAGAACCAATCTAGAACAAGTGACTGCACAGATAAGAAAACCCATATCCTCCTCAGTAACTGTGTGATCTTTTTCTTATCTTCCACCAGTCCCTCTGAGACTGTATTTAAAAGTCAGAATGCCCAATGTCATGCATCTAGCAAATCACCATACACATCCCTGTCTAATTCTAAAAACATTTGTGAAGAAATCACCTTGATTTAGAGCATCTCCCTCCCATGAAGAGCTGACTTCATCCAGATTACTGATTAATGAGATGTTTTTCCTTTTACCATATATTTACCTATTTTGTTTTTCTCAAACACTCTGTTCAGCCAGTCCTTGATGCACTATGTAATACAAAGTGACTATGTAAAGATCTGCTCAGAAAGAAAATCCTTCTAATTTCAATTACCAAAAAAAAGATAGGGAAAGAAAAAGAATGCTCGGCTAAGCCAAACAAACTCTAAGTACTTTACACCCATTTATGGCTTTTCCCAAAAAAACTGAGCAATTAAAGAAAAATCAACGGGATATGCAGATCTAGTCATTAAAATGTAGAGAAAATACTACCTAATTACAAATATCAATGGCTTCGGTGACTTTTAAAATACCACGATTTTTTACTGCACTGTAGAATGGTGTCTCAGATACATTTTGGCATATCTCTAATTGGCCAACTCTTACAATATTCCTGAAGTGTTTAGAAGTTAAATTTAGGATTTACGAGATATCTGTAATTCACCTGCACCAGCCCAAAATTACTGGAGAAAAAAAAAACACCCAACCAAACTCTAGCTATCCTCTTTACAAAGGAAAAGAGCCCTTAAGACAGCTGATTAAATCCATATACATCAAGTTTTGCAAGAAAATGAACTACATTTTCCTCTCTTTACCTTCCTCTTTAAGTGGAAGAAAATGTGATAAATATAGAAGTCTTTGTTTTTGCAGGCCCTTCTACAACAGTTTCCAGGGGTCCTTTGACATTTGCTTTTTAAGAAACAATTTTTAATTTTTTTGCTGAAATCAAGTGGAAATTAAGCTGTGCAATCAGAAATGCTACACTAGGCTTGTTCTTAATATTTGGTGCATGCTTGGTTCAATTATACATAGCTGACACCTACTCACTAAATATGCACTGCTAATTATGTCTCGGCATTTAAGGGCCATAGTTGACTGAAGCTGGCAGGAGATTATTAGTAGGCTAATCTACATTTAGAGCGGATGATGAGTATTTTCATCTAAGATATTTTAGTTAATACTCCTTCAAGTTCTCTTTGAAGCAGTGAAAGGCATGAAGCAAACATACATCAGAAACCACCAAGACTTCAGACTATGTTATACAAAGCAAAAAATAAGAGATTAAAAAGGGAAGACTTAATGATGTACAGGTATGTTATACTGTAGGTCTGTCATCGTAAATCACAGTTCATTTACATGCATTACCAGAGTTGAGAGGTTTAATGTTTTGGTTTTTTTCATACAAACACAGTAATAAGTTTGATTTTTCAAACCTTTATGAAGTCACACCATTCCTTACTCTTGTAACTTAGCTAGCCTTTACAATGAATCCAGGAGGACTTCATACCTTCAGTATGACCACTTAACTATCACATAATTGAAAAGCACTTTCACTGCTGAAATTTTATTTCATATTTAGTCATATTGTGCTATTTTAAAATACTATTTTTAAAATAACATAGTATGCAGATATTCTTTATTATTATTACTAATATCACCTTTGATCACTGAAAGCACACAGCAAAAGAGGACAAGAAGGGTAAGAGAGAAGGAGTTTAGGTTACCTATGAATGCTCTGTCCACCACCATCTTAAAGTTGTTTAAAAAAAAAAAAAAATCTTTGCAAAAGCTACACCCTCCACGGCTGTTTCGGTTTTGTTCCCAACACTGTTCCCCATTTGCATTATTCTATTACACAGCTTGTACTCTTTAATATCGTTCCCAATCTGAGAGAGATTTTTTTCACTATTTTAAAGCTTCTGGAGAACAACTAATTCCTAAAAACAGAAAGAGCGTAGAAAGTGCAACATGAATAAAGGAACAAGTATGAAAACCCACAGATCCCTCTAGACCTAAGATGAGCAGCATAACACAGTTTTTGAGACTGCAGCTTTTTTATCACTGGTCAGCTCAGACAGTAGAGAGTCTATGTGGAGGAGATGCAAACTTCTACATCTAGCTCTCTTCAGTCCAGGCACTGGAGGTGATCAACTCTCCTAGTTCTTTACAGGTTTATGGACTTTACTGCTAAAGCAGAATGACAAAGTACTTCTGGTTCTCAACAGTTCCATTAAATTCCAGCCAAACAGGACAAAAGAAAAAGCAATGTTTTCACATTTACAGTTTTCTGAAAAGCCATTGAAATAAGCAAATTATATTACATAAGCATGCAGTTATGCAGCACTATAAGCCAGACGCCTACTGCCAGAATTAAAAGGGGCCCACTTCAAGTCAAATCTCCCATTACAAGAAAAGCGTCCATGAACTATCAAGACCCCGCCTATTGAACAGCTCAGAGTCTAAAAATTAACCAACGTAAGAGGCACAAAAACATCAGAGATAATTCAACTTCCTGAGCCTCACTACGCAACAGCTTCCACAACAGACCAAGAGACTCTCAGGTTTCACCTGCCCTGGAATCAAGAGATGTCAGGGTGCTTGAAATCTCTTCGAGCTGAATGCACAGAATATAAAGTCTATAATGAAACTCTATGGCCTTCCTATTTCCACCTGTGAGGACAGCTCCTCTGACTTCTGAGAATTGTTACTTTTAAGGAAACGGCTCTGCATGGGGCAAAAGGAATAAGCTGTGAGTGCAGAACTGCCCACCTCACTGAACTGAAAGCAGCCCATGAGGCAAAGCTTGCAAAGTTTCAAAGAGGTGACAAACATATGCATTAAGTGTCTTTTGTGAGAACTGGTTACAATACTGCCAGGAGGTTTTTGTTTGTTTGTTTGAGTTTTCTTTCCCTTTTTCTTTACCCCTCCCCAAGAGAGGAGGAAACTACAGTATCTGACAAAACTTGTTAAATGCTTCTTTTAGCATGTATTTCATAGACATCAAAGCCACATCACACAATAAGCTTAAAATTGCAGGTCAGGTCAATTTCCTGCTTCTGATTTTTTTAAAGCAAAAGCCATTAATTCAGTACTACAACCTTAGCTGTATGAAGTCTTTGAAAATCTAGCAAGCAGGGGTATTTTTTATTCTGCACTCACACCACATATCTGCCAGTAAGATAAATAGATGCGGGAAAGCTTTAGTTATTGTTTTTACAAACGGGGTCAAGTACATCATAACACTGAACCTCAGGTCACCACACCTTCAAATGAAGGTGCTGCACTTTTATCGCTGTGCAGCTGGCAAACTGGGGCGAGAAGATGCAGCCCTGAGTACTCTTGCCAATTAACTCTATCGGTGTGCACAGCTCTTTGCTCAAGCACATCCATCGTTTGTATTTTATGCAATCAATCCCAAAAGCACAAACTTTTAACCACAAACACATGGTCCCAGATACCGTGTCAGCACTAAGAAATAGTCCCTACACGTCTGCTGTCAAATCTGCTTTTCAAAGCTCCCACGGCCTCGCAGCTCCTGTCTGTTTCAGCCCGCACATATTGTACTAGTAGAAATTTGCATCCCTGCGCTCTGTTAGAGAAAACAGCCGAGAGAAAACAGGGGGGACGTTTAACCCGCTGGTCGCAGTCACAAGCGCTGATTCACAGCGCGCTTGCTGACACGAGAGTTTCTTCTTCATTTGCACGGCGGACAAAAGCGGGCTCTGGCGCACTTTTGCCTCCCCGCGTACGCTCCGTGCCCACCCGGGGCGTGTCAATGCAGCCGGGGGCCGCGGGGGCACCGGGGCTCGGCCCCCGGAGGAGTCGGCGGCCGGAGCTGCTCCCGCCGCCCCGCGGTGAACCCGGGGCGGTGACGGCGAGCCCCGGCCGAGCCGGTGCCGTGGCGGCGACGATCAGCCCCGGCCGGGCAGCCCTCCTCACCTGCGTTGTAGAAGCGGTCCAGCACCGCCGTCTCGCCGAAGTCCAGCTTGCCGAAGTGCAGGGTCTCCAGCGCGGCCCCCACCGCCTCGCACGCCTCCCGCAGGCTCTGCAGGGCGCCGCTCTCCGCCGCCAGCAGCGTCAGGCTGAGCCTTGGGACGGCCCCGCGCATCCTGGGAGCAGGACAGGGAGGAGGAGGAGGAGGGAGGAAAGGGAGGAGAAGGAGGAGGAGGAGGAGGAGGAGGAGGAAGGAGCCGNGGGGAGAGGCGACCGGGCTGAAGCGAGGGATTCCCACGCGGGCGCTAGCGAAGGCTGACGGAGACAGGGAGACGAGCACAGCCTCCCTCCGTGCCTGCCACCGGCACCATGACGCGCCGCTCCCTTCTCCCCCGCACCTGCAGGGACTACCCAGCACGCCAACCCCCGGTAGCACGGCCGCCTTCTCCTGCCACCCCGACACGCCGCTCTTCCTCCGGGCGCTTCACTCCTTGGGCGAAACTCCTCGGCCGCGGGGAGAAACCACTTGTGGGATCGCTCTCCGGCGCCCCAGCTCCAGCCGAGCGACAGCTGCGGAGCCACTGGCAGCGCGGGCTGGGGCGGCCCCAGCACCGGGCACCTCCTCCGGCCCCGCCTCCGGGCAGAAATAACCTTTTCCGCCCCCTGCTCAGCGTTCCGGCCGCGTCCCGAGTGGGAGCTCNGCAGGGGCTCCCGCCGCCGGGAGGGCCGGGCACCGGCAGGCTGACGATCCCCTCGCTGCTGTCGCTCATCCCGACGGCGAAGGAGCGGCCCCGGGCTCTGTTGCGCCGGCCGGGGTTAGGCGGATGCCATACTGCGCCGTCCACCCCGGAGCGGTCCCGCTGAGCTGCTGGAGGGGAGAGGCGCCCGGGCTGAAGCGANNNNTGAGCTGCTGGAGGGGAGAGGCGACCGGGCTGAAGCGAGGGATTCCCACGCGGGCGCTAGCGAAGGCTGACGGAGACAGGGAGACGAGCACAGCCTCCCTCCGTGCCTGCCACCGGCACCATGACGTGCCGCTCCCTTCTCCCCCGCACCTGCAGGGACTACCCAGCACGCCAACCCCCGGTAGCACGGCCGCCTTCTCCTGCCACCCCGACACGCCGCTCTTCCTCCGGGCGCTTCACTCCTTGGGCGAAACTCCTCGGCCGCGGGGAGAAACCACTTGTGGGATCGCTCTCCGGCGCCCCAGCTCCAGCCGAGCGACAGCTGCGGAGCCACTGGCAGCGCGGGCTGGGGCGGCCCCAGCACCGGGCACCTCCTCCGGCCCCGCCTCCGGGCAGAAATAACCTTTTCCGCCCCCTGCTCAGCGTTCCGGCCGCGTCCCGAGTGGGAGCTCTCGAGGAAGAGGAGTCACGCCGTGTTCTCATGGGCTGGTCAGCCTGGAAGGACGCCGCGCCCCTTGGGAAGTCCCGGCTCGGCCACCCCCGCTCCTCGGGGCGCCCCGGGAGGGGACGGCAGCACCGGCTGCTGGAGAGGACCGCGGGCGGCCCTTCCCTGCCGTCTCCTGCGGGGCTTTATTTTGTGATATCCTCCCCCCTAACACGAGCCCATGGTCGCGCTTCAAATCTGTGGGGTCAGGCTGCGCCTCCCCGCCGCTGAAACGATGGGGCCCTCGCCTCGCCCCGGAGCTTTCAGAGGTTCTTGGGGCTCTCTTGAAGGAGCCCGTATTTGTAAGAAGGCAGGTCTTTCCTGTGCGCTGAACCTGGTCCTGCTAAAGGGATTTTTATCATTTACTGCTTTTCTTGTTTGCTTTTAATGGCACACATAACTAGCTTCTCAGGAGTAAATGCTTTGAGTGTTTGCAGTGAGTTGAGAGCAGTGTCAGGACTGAGTAATCATCAGCCTTTGCCGTCTACTATTATCCGCCGCCTGAACCTGCCTCGCTCTCTGTTCCCGAACGGCTTCAAGTTCAGTGAAGGGTTTATGGCATTATCCTGCTTTGAGCAGGATCAGCCTCACGCTTTGCAAGTGCTGCACTCGGAAACTGGAAAACTACCCCTCTATGTTGATTAAATATGTCGGTTTCTCGCATTCACCTGCAATTTACTTGTCAAGAACACGTGAAAGCTTGGTAATTACAAAAAACATTACTTCACAGAGAAGGAAACTAATAGGAATAACTAGCATATAGCCAAAAACTGAGCTAACTGTGTATGGTATAGCACCCAGTAGAGGAAAAGATCCTTTGGCATTTGAAATAATCCATCATATGAAGAAAAGAGGCCCCAAAATTTCAGATTACTTGCAGTGCAAGAGTGACTATCTGGGGAATTCAAAATCGATTGGAAAAGGAAATAATGTTGAGACTTCTGCAATGGTTTTGGATATAAATATTGTGAAAGTGAAGGATTTATCAAATGTCCATTTTTTAAGGGCTTCTATTAAACAGGTACAAGAGAGAAGGAAAAAAATAGCATTTATTAGCTTTGTTTATGTGTTGTATCAATAGGTTCCCATTCTGCTAAAATTGATGTTAAGACTAATCCACTTGTTGGCACAAAGCCTCCTCCTGTATCTTTGTTTTCCATTACTTCTGTAGACAGAGGATCAATTCTGGAATAATTAGAAAAATTACTCACTGCAGTAGCTTCAGTAGCTCTGTTTGCTTTTGCATTGAGCAGTCCCCTTTTCAACAAGATATGCTTGGCATTTGCTTCTGCTGATAAGAAATAAGTAAATGGGGTGGGAAGATGACAAGCAAAGTAAAGACTAATTTACAGGGAAAAGTTAATATTTGCTCATCTGCCAAATACAGTAGGTTATTGTTTCTTGCTAAAGTCTGAATGGCAAAGTATTTTTCTAAATTATGGTGTTTTCCAAAAAATGCAAAATTGGTGTTAATCCATTCAGCATTGCACTTACATCACCTTACAGGAAGCAAGAACAATATGTCTCTGTTGTTCTCGAGAACAGCCCGTGTTTGTCAAGTGCAGAAGGAAGTCATGGACTGAAAGGAGAAGGAAGAAGCATGCTATTCCACTTAGCATTACTGACTTGTGAGGCTTGCTTCATTATTAGCACCATGCCTGTTCCAAATACAAGGTAGTTTTTCTACTGATTTGGCTGTGAGTGAGGTTGAGTGCTAAACTGGGAAAAGAATCAAAATACTGTTGAATAACAAACACAAATTGCTGATGCTTTTATAAAATGAAAATATATTTTTTAATCTGTTAACTCTCTGAAGCGAACAATCAGGCATTTAGGAGCTCTTGTGTTTGCATGTTTGATTAGGAGGTAATTCCAAGGACTCTTTAAAAACTGAAGTAACACTCCATTTGTTATCAGAAGTACTCTTACCTTGTTCACTTGTTTCTCAAGGGCTATGAAATTAACATCTTTAACACCAGATGGTTTGTATATAATCATGATTCAGTACCATCCTGTTTCAGCTCTGTTTTTTTCAGAGACAAAACAGACAAAAACTTGGAACAAGCAGTTGGCTGTAGACTTGTTGAAATAACAACCTTCTCTTTATTATATATTTCTACAGCTATTAATAATTTAACCATATATTAACCATATTTGGTTATTAACCATATTTATAATTTGGTATTAACCATAATTATAATTTTAACATCCAAGAGTTTGCCGACTTTATTAGTTGCAAATAAAAATGCAATTTTTGTTGAGTTATAAACAGCACATAACAAATACCACAGGCTTGATTTAGCTGATCAGACTAGTGTAAACAAGGTACAAGACCAAAAAAGACAATTCATATGTGAATATGAATTTACAGAGATTAAATCTAAACTATAACTCTGTCTGATTTATATTTTTCATGTAGTGTGACCATCCATGTCCAGTAGAGAGAGAAAAATTATTTTAGACGAATCTGCATTTTGAATTTATTGGCAGTAATGTGGATGGAATTCATAGAATAAACTCCACAAATACTGGGTTTAAAATGATGTGACATTTCATTCATCCTTTAAAACCCTCTTATTTAACTAAAGGATAACATATAGGAGTGAGAGATGGGAGATTCACTGTAAATTCTTCACTGATAAAAAGGAAAAAGGTTTCAGGAGTCCAGCATGCTTTAGTTATGAGTGTCTAAAAAATCCCAAAAGAATTTAAAGAAACTTGGAGATAGAAAAATTTGAATGAGATATTAAAAGTACGAAAGTTAATGTAATTTTTGTAACCTTTAGGCCAGAACTCTCACAAGCACTAGAAACAGCAAAACTGAAATTAAAAAACCTTCTTTCTAAAAGCTATCTAAAAAGTTAGACTAAGTATATCACTGTAGACAATGAGAAGTAACTTTTAAGTTCAGTAGGGAGAAGGCAGTATTTTGAGGCAGCCAGCTGCCAGTCTTTAAGAAAAGATACACTTATGGTCACACTGAACATTTAAAACAATATTTAAGTAGAAGGTCTGGGGGGGGTGGGTAAATAGAGACTAGTGGCCATTGTGTAGCGATGCAGCTGATCATGGAAGAGTAATAACAAGGGGAATCTGCTTACCAAATTACAGCATGATGCACATGGGTGGCAGCCAGCAAAACCTGACCAAACAACGTGGATACATCATCAGGGATGGATATTTCACCAGTCAGAATTGTCCTTGTAGCCCTTTTCTTGTGAGCATGGTGAAGATTGTGTGCTGTTCTTGCTTCATCCTCTCTTTCCCCATAATTCTCACATTTCTTCCTAAATCTCCATGTCTAAATATTCATTTGTTCCAGTGTCTTTCCCTCCTCTTGCTTCTTTTATTCTTTTCAACTTCCAAAAAAGCCTGCATGCTAACTGCCTCTTCCTTCCAAATGCCATAATCCTCAGTTTAACCATATGACGGGAACCTTTTCCCTGTGCATTCATTACTGCAACCCCCTTGGTTACTTTTATTTGTTTATTTTCAATGTTGCCAGTTTTTCTATTTTAAATGAACCTTGGGATTCTAAATGCTTTTTCTAAAGCTGCAATACATTCAGCTTTATGATGATATGGGGATTTCAACTGGAAACATCTCTGTGCTTCTATTAGTCAATAAGCATTCACTGGTAGAAGAAAATCTTGATGGCATGGAGCCTAGGGAATGGTTCGATAGTAAAAAGACAGACAAAAATTAACTGCAGTCCTAGAATATTTTCAGTGTCTTAAGCTACCTGCCCATGTATATGAGGAAATAGCTCACATTCTACTTTCTCTGGTAGAAAAGATCTTTTTATAAGTTGTTCAAACACTTGGACTGGAGCCTTTCTGATTACTGTTCCTGCTGACCAGCAAGGGTTTTGGAAGGATTTGTGCACACAGCATTGATGGTTACCAGCTCAGCTCACACCTAAGGAGCTGCCAGCTAGCAAGCTGAGGAAATGAGGGATATGTGTTTGTAACAGAGCAGAGCTCTTGGGACTGAAAGGGTGGAGATACTGCAGTAGGCATCCCAACCACCTATTTTAATGCTAACGAGGTGACAGCTGCATAAAGATGGTGTCTAAAACTCCGTGCTAAGCAACTTTCCCGTTTTTAATTGAAACTATGTTGTGTTAGGAAAACAGCAATTTCAGTGTAGCTGGGGATTTTTTTCCTTCAACTGAGGGCTCTCGTTTTCTGTGTGGAACATGGCTGCCATCTACTGCTGCACGCAGGATCCGTCTGTTTGGAAGAATCTGTCTGGATCCTTCCTCTGCCCTGGTGAGGCCACACCTCGGGTCCTGTGTCCAGTGACAGGACAGACACTGAGGTGCTGGAGCAAGTCCGGAGAAGGACAACAAAGGTGGTGAAGGCTCCGAAACACAAGTGTGATGAGGAGCAGCTGAAGGAGCTGGGGGTGTTCAGAGTGGAAATGAGGAGGCTCAGACGGGACCTTATCGATCTCTGCAATGCCGTGAAAGGTAGGCAGGTAGGGATCAGCCTCTCCTCCTCGGCAACTTTTGACAGGATGAGAGGAAATAGCCTCAAGCTGAGCCAGGGGAGGTTTAGGCTGGACATTAGGAGGAATTTCTTTACAGAAAGGGTGACCAGACATTGGAATGGGCTGCCCGTGGAGGTGGTGGCATTACTGCCCCTGGAGGTATGTAAGGAAAGCCTGGACATGGCACTGAGTGCCATGGTCTAATTGAGATAGTGGTTCTCACTCATAGGTTGGACTCGGCGATCTCAGAGGCCTTTTCCAACTTAATTAATTCCGTGATTCTGTGATTTGGTGTTAGCACAAAGGAGCTGGCTGGTAGATCATTTGGTTTCAGCAGCTGCATATAAAATGCTGCTATGACCAGTGGTCTTTCATGTTTCTTGAATTTACTCAGCTGCCCAGAGGGTGAGGAGGAAAAAGAATCATGTTTAGCAATTTCGTTTGTCGGGGCCTTCTGTCTTTGCCTGTAAAATAGATTTTGTTTCTTTTGTTGTCATTCTACCTCGAAACCATCCTATTCAAATACTTTCACTGTCTGTATTATTTTGCTTTCTACTTCTGTGAATCTTAAAAAACCTGAATTCACAAGATTGTCTATGAAAAAAAAGTTTGAGAACTAGTCCTTCTCTCAGGACTTCCTTGTAATCTTTTATCCACTTCTTGATCTTTATGTCTGTGAAAATTCTTTTAATCGTGTCTTTAAAACAAAGCTGGGCCACTGATAAGAACTGGTTCCTGTTTGCATAACCTCTTTGCAGAATTTCACTCATTACAAAAGATCAACCAGCTTGGAAAAAATGCACTTGATGAAACCTTTTCAATTCAGTGATAAATTGTCCACAGAGTAACTGGACTTTACACCATTAAGCATCTGACTCCCTGACACCTTGCAAATGGCAGCGTCCAAATTTACGCACTGTACTCCTGTGGTGGCCTTGTGTCTTTTCAAGCATTGCTATTGACATCCCAGTCACAAAGGGCAATTACTTTAAAAACATTTGCTCAGAAAACTGTTCTGTAACTTGCATTTTGAAAAGAGAAATTGACATAAAAATATTCCACAGAAGCTAAAATTGGTTGAATTTGGCCTAGAGCAGCCAATTTTGTAAGGTATTCCTTTGCTCCAGGGTTAAAAATCTGATCTCACATGATGTCAATAAACGAAGCCTATAAATTGCCAGTTATGAGGCTTTGAGAACTGCTGTGGTAAACTGAGCTTCACTTGCACTGAACTGATCTAATTCTAAAATCCTGGAGGCTATTTAGTAAACATATTTGTTTTCATTTTTATTACAATATATAAGGATGAACAGAACTGCCTAATTCTGCATCTGAGTGCCAGTTTAAGCAAATGGATATTTTTGTGGATTTACAATGGATTTTGTAGTCAAGGTTTAGTTTTAAACATAAGGCCAGGTAGCAGGAATATGTAACTATGGTCCAAGTTCTATGAGGTAACTGTGATTAAACAATCTAATTTGCTTTTGCTGTAACTTCTGAAAGTGTAAAATGGTACTTTTGCATTTTCATCTTTAAACATGTATATGGGTCCGTGTTACTAATTAGGGTGGTCCGTGTCCAACTGGAATGTCAGTGTCTGTATTTTAAAGGAGACAGATATGGATATATATAGGATATAATATGGCAAAAGCTGCAGCTGCTCCTCTGCTATTAATTTTCTAACCCTGAACACCCCCTGCCCACCTCTTCCTTTCAAAGGCAGAATTCCAACTGACTTAAACAGAAGTTGTCACAGGTGTAAGAAGTTTATTCATAAAAGGACTCCCATAAAGCGCAATTGCATATTGAGAAGAATGATAAAATACGCAGATCCGTGTAAGAAATTAGGAGAATGAAAAGCTTAGGTCTTCTGA
>VWZP01006945.1:106527-149789 GCA_013396995.1 Dicaeum eximium
CCTCCGCGGCTCGGCGGAGGCCCGGGCGGGGGCCATGGGGACGGCGGCGGGCGCGGGCGCCCTGCGGCTGCCCGGGCTGCACGGGTACGCGGTGGAGTTCTCGCCATACTGCCCGGGGCGCGTGGCCTGCGCCGCCGCGCAGTACTACGGCATGGCAGGTGCGGGGGGCGGCGCGGCGGGGGCGACCGGGAACGCGGCTCCTGACGGGAGGAGGAGGCTGGAAACGTGGGTGTGCGGAAGGACAGACGGTGTCTGTCAAATGCCAAAGCATTTGGGGACGACTTCCCTTTCCGCTGCGTTAGTTTTGCTGTGAGACAGCGCCTGTGCCCCGCGGCCGGGCCGGGGTNTTAGGGTGGTCCATGTCCAACTGGAATAATGTCAGTGTCTGTATTTTAAAGGAGACAGATATGGATATATATATAGGATATAATATGGCAAAAGCTGCAGCTGCTGCTCTGCTATTAACTTTTTAACCCTGAACACCCCCTGCCCACCTCTTCCTTTCAAAGGCAGAATTCCAACTGACTTAAACAGAAGTTGTCACAGGTGTAAGAAGTTTATTCATAAAAGGACTCCCATAAAGCGCAATTGCATATTGAGAAGAATGATAAAATACGCAGATCCGTGTAAGAAATTAGGAGAATGAAAAGCTTAGGTCTTCTGAAAAGGAAAAATGAAAGCTAACGCACATACTTATGATTGAAACATTTCACGTATTCAAGCCGATGCACACATACCGAGCCCATCTGTGTCCTACGTGGCACACGTATAAAAGAGCGGATTGTTTCTGAAATTTGGAAGTGATTCCCTGCCCAAAGGAAGGCGATTCTGAGGATTGCGTTCCTGACTCGCGGCGCTGGCAGCGCCCTGGGCCGCCCCCTGCCATGGCCAAAGATGGCGGTGGCGGCGCCGCGGCTCNAGGAGGCTGGAAACGTGGGTGTGCGGAAGGACAGACGGTGTCTGTCAAATGCCAAAGCATTTGGGGACGACTTCCCTTTCCGCTGCGTTAGTTTTGCTGTGAGACAGCGCCTGTGCCCCGCGGCCGGGCCGGGGTGTGGCAGGAGCTGCCCCTGGCCCTCCGGAGCCCGCCGGGAGTTGCCTCTTCCCAAGCACCAACCGCTGCTGCCCTGGGGCGTCCCACAACGCCCTCCCGAGCAGCGCTCGTTTCATAGGGTCGAGAATAAATACGCTAGTAAAGACGTGCACAGTGTGAATAAAATGTCTGAAAATAACCTTCTCCGGTGATAGGACCCGAAGGAATGGCCTGAATTTGTGTCAGGGGAGGTTTAGGTTGGACATGAGGGAAAGGTTCTTCACCCCGAGGGTGGCTGGGCACTGGAACAGGGAAGTGCTGACAGCACCAAGTCGGACAGAAGCTCACGGAGTGTTTGATGATGCTCTCGGGCGTGACTCTCAGGGATGGTGCTGTGCAGGGCCGGGAGTTGGACTCGATCCTGATGGGTCCTTTCCAGCTCGGCTTCTTCTCTGGTTCTGCGGCTTCAGCTGTTCCTGTTTCAGTCCCTGAGTGTCCAAGCAGGCCCTGGTGACCCTGTGGTGTCTTGAAAGAGCCAAGCTGAGCGTTCCTCAATACTGGCACCTTTTTCAATTCCAGTGGGAGTATTGCTCCCCAAAACATTAGTTTAAGAAAAAAATTCCAAGTGTAGAATTACTTTATTATTATTAGTATCCCCATCGGATGAGGGAGCAGAACCAATATGTGTTTTATCAGAACTGAATTATTTGTTTAGTTTCTGGTGAGCTGTATTTGTATTACTGTATTCAGGAAGGGGTGAAAAAAGTGTTTGGTCTGCTGTGTTATCAAAAATACAAACGGGAACTCCATATTGGTACGTCTGTCATGTGAGGCCCATGGGGAAAATGCACTTCTGTGCTTTATAAGCAAGTCTTTTTCAACCTCACCTACAGATATACTGTATTAAAAAAAAAAAAACCCAAAACAAAACAAAACAAACAAACAAAAAAAAAACCAACCAAAACCCCACCAGAAAAACCCAAACCGAAACAAACAAAAAAACCCACCAAAAAACCCAAAATCAAACCAGAACAATGTGATGTAAATGAATAACTGTTTTAGAGGACATGAGACCACAAGATGTTTAATTATGCAAGTAATTGTTAGGCCTCTTAAAGGTCATGTGCCCTTTGTGTTTGCACAGTGAAGCTACCTCAGAACCAGCCCAGTTTCCTTTGGCATTGGGGAACTAGTTGTGATGTTTTGTTTCATTTTGCTTATTTAGGTAGTGGAAGTCTGGCAGTGCTGGAACAAAATGAAGCTGGGATTGTTCTGCTCAGGAGGTAATACAGGTTTATCTTTTATTTTTGTAAGATAAAAACTTACCTTGTACCTGTGAGTACCAGGCCCAACTGAAATATTTTTGGTTACTTTTAGTGTTACAAAGTATTTTTTCTATTCTGAAGTAGCTACTGAATACAGATCTTTGTATTTACATAGAAATTAATATATTTGTATTTACATACAATACAAAAGATATGTTTACATTACATCAGTTTTGTTATGGGAAATCATCTGGCTTGCACCATTTCTGTGGTGTAAACCATTTTATAGAAAACTGACAATGTGAATTAAAAGCAGCTTCTCTGCCCTAGCTTGAAATTATAAATTGTAGTTTTTTAGGAACAGTGCCTTGACACCTAGATTTATGCCCTTATGATTGATTTATACTGACAATAGAGCAGGAAGCTACGTCAAGTCATGGAAGTCCTTCCTAGGAGATAAAATTTTCCAGGGGTTTTAAGGAGATTGATTTTGTTTTGGATGGAAGGAGGAGAAAGATTAGAAAGGAGGGGGGTTAATACTTGACTGTTACTAACCTAAAATATTTTGAGGAAAGCATTGAAACAGTGATTGTTTAGATTAAGGTGGCTGATATAGAAATGCTTAAAAAATAGTTAATCATACTCAGAGAAACTTCTTTTTATTCATAATTATAAAACAAGACTCTTGAAGATGTTCAACACTCTGTTACTTCTGGTAAGTACTCTGGTTTAGTACAGCTCATTTCTGTTTCCAGTGACTCCACCTTTTTTGTGGTAGAAGGTCCTCTTAAGTTCCTGACCCACAGACCATGTTGTTTATCAAAGTGTTCCATGTGCATGCCTTTACCTTATCATTACTGCAGAGTGCCATCAAATTTGACCTAAGCTTAGCTAAACTTTCAGTGAAAAGGGGTAAATAAATTTGTTTTTCCTATCAGATAATATTGCAGTAATTGATAGCTGTTGCAGAGTGACTAATATATGGCATCAGATACTGTATGGTGAATTGTTGGTGTGTTGAAAACGTTTTCAAGGGAGTGTAGAGTTCTTCAGTAAATTCAGGACTGTGTTTCTGTTGGGTTTTCATTGTGATTCAAGATTCACAGTGGTGTGAATTGATAGGGCTCTCCCAACACAGTTTTATTTCTTTCTTTACCCCAGTTAGAAACAAAGTGCTCTTACATTCTGGAGAAACCATAAATCAGACTGAGGCGTGTTGTACTTCTGTTTGTGTGGCAAGTTTTAGACTAAAATCAGAGTTCCTTCTTTATGTGTGGAAGGTCCTTGGCTCATTTATGCTTTAACTTAATCATACTATTCTGGCATACGGTTGTAGAAATTGACATTCAGAAACGTAAATTAATAGTGAGGAGATTCACTTGAAAGTAACATATAAAAATGCTGTTTAGAATTGTAAAAAGGGCAGTTTAAAGACTTTCTTTGCATGGAGCTAGTCTAGACTTCTATGTTGTGCTTTCTAACAGACAAATATCTTCATTTTTTTCAATTTAGTTTTGACTGGAATGATGGCCTGTTTGATGTGACCTGGAGTGAGAATAATGAAAATATGTTGGTCACTTGTAGTGGAGATGGATCTCTGCAAATCTGGGATATGGCTAAAACCAAAGGTCCACTGCAAGTTTATAAAGAGCACACTCTGGAGGTGAGTCAGACAAACTTAAAAAGTTTAATGGATGCTCTTATGTTTGAATAATTAAAATATTTATTTGTAGTCTTATAATCAAAAGTGGCTTTTTGTTTTCTAACTTTTTTGGGTCTGTGGTTTGAATTAGTTGATGTACATATTCTTGTGCCTGTTCATACACTGTAGTAGGTACTGCTTGATTACACAAATCTAATATATTCAGAAATAGCATTTGTGGTTCCTTACAGGCTAAGTAATCATTGTGATGTATGAAATTACTGCAGCCACACTGTGGTTTTTAGAGAGCCTTATTAGATAGGTCTAATCAGACAGCTGATATATCTATCAGTCTTATTCTTGAGGTTGTGGAGTGATAAACATTATGCAGATCCTTAGCACTTGGGTTGCCCTCGGGTCTGCTTATCCTTTTCCCTCCTAGCATCTGTGAGATCCTACTCAAATAACAGTATCCAAATGTTGGGACAGTGTGTATGTTTTTTTAGCCTTGGTTTGATGCTGTCGCATTTGATTTTCTTAAAATCTCATTTTCTTTATGCAGTGCTGTATGGATAAAGAAGAATGTTATATTCAGGTTCATAAATATATTTGCATAGTTTTAAGGATATTTATACTGTAGTACATGTATCTTCCCTAAAGTGATTTCCTTCTAACCCTCCACTCACTTCTGTTAAGTCTTTGAACTTAAGATGCAATGAGTTTCAGCCTGCATTTTACTGGCTTTACTGATACTTTATCTAAATGACATTGATCTCAATAAAATAATCTAGTAGATATGCAGTCAAAAAACTGATTGACAAAATTCAATTTCATTCCCAAAAACCTAAAGTTTTCTTCCGTTATGAAGCACCAAGCTAAAAGCTGAGTGACTGTAGTTACACAAGAGCCCATCTTCTGATGCTTATTTCTTTGTAGTTTTTCTACTTTAGTTTAATACACCTACTGTATAAACTGAGAATTTTGAGAGAGGAGTTTCTAGTTGTAATCAGGATTTTGATAATGTTCAAAGGCTGATAGTAGTTACAGAAAGACAAGTGAAGCATAGTACCTTTTTTTTTTTTTTGTTAGCTTGTTTCTGTCATTTTCTCATTGAAATTTTGTCAGTAAGTTTATTTTGGTTCTGTTACACCATCTGTTGTTTGTGAAATAAACATTTCTGTGTCTGTGTCTTAGCTGATCGGTAGCATGGGAGGTGGACATATTCAGCTGTGCTCAGAAAGACAGTGTAGGAAACCTGGGCAGAGTGAGAGTTTATTGTGAGATATGAAAGGTTTGTATTGATTCTTTATAAATTCGTATTAAGAGGATAGATCTCAGAAGGAATTTACCTAGTAATTTGTGGCAAACTCTGGCAGACAGCATTCTCACTGTCTTCCTAATCCTTAATCCCTGTCTGACATTTTTAATGGCAGTTTTGTCACTGCATTTTATATTATTTCTAATGCATGATTGACAGGGATCTGTTTCTTTTTTTTCTAAATGAGATTATTGTCCCTTCTCAAAAAGAATGTGCATTTTTAATTTAAAAGTGAATTTGCATTATCAAAGGACGATGATTTTTATTCCAGCACTAGCCAGCTGCTGAATCGCATGAGTAAATTAGTCTAATTTACTTTGGTTTTGACAAAATCTCACTGGATTGTGAGATAATAGAATGCTTGAATTAAATTTGTCTTCTAAAGTGAGCCTGAACATTTATTTTAAGCTCTTTTTTATGGTTTTACATCTTTTTTCCCCTCATCTTTTCATATTGCCTGAGGCATTTCTTGCTGCTGTTTAGGCTTAAACAAGAGTTCATTTATTTTATGATTGAAGATAAAGCACTAAAAGATTAACAGCTAAGGTTTATGCTGTGTTCTTAGTCTTTCCCACTTGCTCAACACAGCTTCCATTGAAGTGTCTGTAAGTTGCAGGATAGCATGAGAAGGAAAGAAGAGTAAAAGTGAACCTTACTGGGTTTTTCACACTGTGTTCTTTTCATCTTCTTCCTATTACCGAGACCTGTCACATGCCAAACGGACAGTATCTCCTGTTTTTCCCGAGCCTGTTGTCTGTTCTGTTTGTAATTCTTGCCCGAAGGAGAGTTCTCCCAGGTCCCACCGCCTCTGCTGCAGCTGCGGAGCGCTGAGCAGTGCCAGCCCTGTGTGCCATATGTGCCCAGGTCTGTGTCACAGCACGTGCTCAGCAGGTCTACGTGCGGATAGCTTGGGAGCGAGCTGGGAGCCCTGCGTGTGCTTTATCCCTGCACTTGATCTGATACATCCCGAGTACAATGGATTGAACACCAGCTGTGTGGATTGTGTGACGCAGGTGCATGTTTCCCAAGGTCTGTTTCTCTCTGGAAAATCTTGAATATGAATATGAGAGGCAAAGACCTACTGAGCTGTTGTGTGAAAGAGGCATACTGTGTAGTGATTCAATATTTGAAGAAATATTGTGAGGATGAGGATTGAGAAATATTTGTGAGAATCTTGGGAGCCACTTTGGAGAACTGTCATGTCTTCCATTCTTAGAATCTATGGAGAGGTACTAGTGTGTTTCCTTTGATGCTGTTTTAGTAGGAAGTGTTAGAGTGGAAAGGGGCATGTTTTAATGAGCTGTAGTACAATCAGTTAAGTAACAAAAGTAAAAAAGTCAAGAGTATGGTTTGGCAAAAAAACCCAAAAGAATTACCTCTCAGTTGGTTATATGGCTTTTTTTAAGTACCGTCCCAGTGTCCTGTACATTTGGACTGTAAGCTCCTTCAAGGAAGAGAGTTAGTACAAAATGCTTCTAGAGCAGTGGCTTTCAGTATATGAGAAGCAGGACTTTGTCAAATAAAAAAGGAGAGTTGCAGATAAAGCAGCTTGTTTTTCTCTGGGCAGTGGTTGCATTCCACTTAAGATAAGCAAAGAAGATAAATAAATAGCTGAAAACCAGTTCATTTAAGCTGGATCTAGCATAAACTGAAATATTTCTTAGAAAGGAAAATGCTCAGAAATAGCTAAATATTAGCTCGTTTTTCATTCTCACACAGGACACTTTCCATAGAAGGCTTTGACAGTTGCTGGATTTCTTTCCCTTTCAGCTTCTCTGCTTTTTAAATCTGGTGACACAGGTCCAAGCACTTCCACCTTCAAAACAGGGTTGCTGTTATTAAATGCACAATTCCATCTATCCAAGACAAACCCAACAGCTAGTATGTTGACTTGCAGACCATATCCAGTGCTGTGCTAGAACTAGATTATCCCAGGTGGAGTACAAATCCTTGGTGGTTAGTGGCCCAGCTGTTGAGAGCAGTGTCACCTACTACTCATTGGTAGTGACCACATTTCTGAGAAGTGTCCTGGGAGTTCTGACTGGGTCAGGAGGTGAAGTGGATGAACTGTTTTATCTAATATTTATCCACCTTATACTGAAATGGTTCATGTCCCACTGCAGCTTATTGAGTCACTTTGGTGTGAGGTAAAACCAGACAAAACAGAATGCACTTTCCATCAAGTAAAGATGTGAATTTGAAGATGGAAGTTGTACATGTACTTGAGACTTGAGGATTTTAAATAATTTGAGAAGCTACCTTAGTGCATTTGTTTCTGTGAAGCAGCTGAGCTGAAAAATCAGCAGTGAAGGGTGGAGTTAAGGTATCCTCTGTCAAAGCAGGGACCAGCATTAGAATATGCTGTCAGGAAAGAGGGAGCTTACTTCAACTACACAGTGGAAAGTAATTCCTTAATAGCTGAAATGAATAGTTATGGGGGAAAGTGAGTTTTTAATTTATTTTATTTGTTTGAGGATTTTGATGGTAAAAAAAGAGTGCCATAGAACCTGGAAAAGATGAAAACCAGGAGTATTTTATGACATATATTTCTTAGGAGAATTAGGTATAATAAAAATGTATTTATTGTTAGTCAGCTAAAATCTGAAAGTCGCCTCTGAAGAGACATGACACTTACAATGAGAGATGGCTAGCAATTGGAAACTGTAGATCTTCGAATAAAATTGGATCAGTGATAAGAAATCAAGTCTGAATTATGGCTTTTAAAGTGGTACACCATCTAGTGATGGCAAATGTATGTGGATTTTGTTACAACTTTTCTTTTTCCTCCATTTTGGCCCATCTTTGCTTTTTTGGATACTTTTCTTAGCCTGTATGTACCTTATGACTGAGATGCTAAATTTAATTTTTGTTCAGATAAGTGGTATTGTTGGCAGTTTTGCAATGCTTTAGTGGTGTGGTTTTTCAGCTGACTAGGATACATTCTGCAAATCCAAGACTATTTTGTGAAACTCTGGCTAACTACAGCCTGAAACTTGTATTCTAATGCTCCTTCTAAACTATGCTCTTATGTCATTTACAGGCATATAGTGTTGACTGGAGCCAAACTAGAGGAGAGCAGCTAGTGGTGTCTGGTTCATGGGATCAAACAGCCAAGCTGGTATGTTGGTTTTCTGGTGAAGGTGAAAAGTGTGATTTCTTTTCGATCTCATAGTTCTTTGTGTTAAGGAAGAACATGGATTCTCTTTTCCTGTTTATTTTTACCCTGTGGCTGAAATTCTGCTTTAATGGTGAGGTTGCTTAAACTCTCAGCTGATACCAGTTTAAGTGTACAAATGCCTTTTTTTAAGACGTTCATTTAATCCTTTCTATATATGTAAAGTTTTTTTATTTTTCAGTGTATGAAACCCTTTCATTTCTTACTGAATGTGTATCTCAACAGTCTTCTTTTTTCCTTTATTCAGTGGGATCCAGCTGTGGGAAAGTCATTGTGCACTTTTAAAGGCCATGAAGCAGTCATTTACAGCACTATATGGTCTCCACACATCCCAGGTTGTTTTGCATCTGCCTCAGGTAAGTGTGATGGTAAAGAGGTTCTCACAACAAAAACCCAAAAGCCACCTTCTTTGTTAGTGGATCAGTTCAGCACTTTTTCCAGCAGATGGTGGTGTGCATCCTGTACACTTGTTCTATAAGAATGGAACGAGGAAAGGTAAATGTATTGCTGCAGCTGGATTCATAGGTTCTGTTACAGTCAGTAGATCATCCTCTTGGCCATTTAAACGAGGATCAGCAGTTTTCCAGCAGTGACCTTGTGGTAGTTTTTTTCTGTTATTTTATATATCTGTCTTCCATTCATCTCACTCTTGTTATTGACCACTAAATCATGTTATATACTTTATTTTGTGTTTTGGCCTATGTTTTTGTTCAAATTATCTCAAGTGTCGGTAGACTGTTAACTCTGTGAGAAATGTAGTCTGTTCCCACTGAGCTTTTTTCAGTAATTCTGTAGATCTCTGTGCTTTGTTAAATCAATTTTAGGTCTCTGCTTTTGCCAGTGCTATGGATCTTGCTGGTAGATATAATCACAGTTGAGTTGGGTGTACACAGAGGCAAAGAGAGGTGAGGTGGCAGTGTTTTCCAAACACTGCTCCTGCTTCACAGGCACAAGCAGAGCTCTGGAGTGATACTTGGAGCCCAGCTAGTGATTAACTGGGAGAGAGGTGCTGTGAGCCACAGAATTTGCCTGGGAAATAAAAGGGCTATAAGGCACTGTCCTAATACAAATATTGATAGATTAACTCCGGTGGCCTAAATTTCTCAGATTTCATATCTGTTGTACTTCTGTACTGATTGAAAAATAGAAATTGTTTGGCTCTAATATCAAGAGGGTAAGTGGGTATAATTATGTTTCCATGTTACTGAAGTTAGAGAGACAGTGTGTACACACAGATGTTAGTCTTCCGTATTCTGTGAGAAGTCAGATGAAAAAGTACATGTGGCTTTCATAAAATTTCAGTCTGGCTATTTCCATCTGATTCTGCCTGCAGAGTTTAGCTAGAATGGTGAATGAGTAACATTTATTTGTTCTAATGTAGTAGTGCTTGAAAGCCAAATGTTGGAGCATAGGTTTTTCCACCTTATGTGGTGGATACCTGTCTAACAGGATGTGCAGAAACTTACAGGATGGAGCCCTGTACACTGTATGAACAGTTGCCCTGAAATGCAACTATCTATATACTACAAAATACTAGCTAAGCACCATTTGGTTAGGGTTAAGTGCTTAGTGTTTTTTCCAAGTTCTAAGGAATGTTCTCTTTAAAGTCTGCTAAGAACCCTCCTGTCCATGGTAGTCTTACCTGTACAAAATTTCTGGCATTCTAGATGCAAAAAGGGCTTTGCTGATACAACTAATTATTTCACATTTGCACCGCTAGGATATGCAGCCAAACTTTCTTCTAATATATTGCCACTTGAACAATTTTGGGAAACATTGATAGCTAGATTCTCTATGTCGTGGTACCTAAATTGGGTACAGCAATTGATCTGTTCTTTGAGTGACTCAGTGGGTGCAGCTGTTGGAAGTTTTGACTAAAACACTATAGAGTTCCTATTCTTTTGGGAATTTTTACTTTGATGCTTGAAAGGGACTAATATGCTACTGAAGCCTAAAGCCAATTTCAGTCAGTTTTCACTCATTGATGGAAAAACAACATGCACAAAAGACACAGTATTTTTCTTGCCTAAGTACTACTTGGGTCTGAAATGAAAATCTGCTATCAGTACACTGATAGTGTAATTCTGGGTATAAAGTCATTAGATTGTAGAAGAAGTAGTCTTCAAAATGATAGTGAACTTTCTTACAGTTTTCAAAATAAAATTCTGGCTTACTTCTGGTTTAATTCTGGTATAGTTCTAGATAAAATAACATTGAAATCATGACATACTGATGTGGAAAAGGTTTTGTGTTTGCATTGTTTACATTGAAGTTTTCCAGTGGTTTGACTGGATTGCTTCACTACACAAAGTACATATTGGCAGTCATTTCTTTGGTCAGCAGGATTGTGGATAGTAGAAGGACTCATGACCCTCTAGCTCTGTGTATAAAGGCCATTTCCTTTTAAAAAAGGTATATCACACAGTTGATGTTCTGAGAGTTTATTGTTTAGTGCTTAATGGCATTCTACTCTGTCAGTCAAGGTATGTGATGAAAGGAAAGTGGAGCTGTTCAAGGAGGCTGGTTGTCCTCATTTAAAACTTGCTATGATCTGCATACTCTATGAGGATGACAGAAAATCATGGGACAGAAAGCTAAATTTCACTGATGATTCATCTTCTATTGAGCTAAAGTTGGAGCTGGACAGAAAATTGAATCTCAGTGTGATAGTACTGTGTCAAATTTAGAGCTGTTCCCTTCTTTGGGATGCACTTGCTGGAAAGGTTGACCTGTGGTTTTGTGGTCTCTTATTTTGCAACTTTTTGTTGTCTTGAAAATTAGTAATTGAAATGCATCTGGAGGGAAACTTTTTGTACTTCTTTTCATCTCACTTGGGTCTCTTCACTTTTTAAAACAATAGTTTTTTTGGATGTTTTTAAAGATTATTGAAACATTCCTTTCTTGAAGGAGTCTGTACTGCTTTGGGATTGTAGGGTGTCTGTGTGTCTGTGTCTTTTTTTTTCTCTCTTTTTCCCCACCTGTACCCTTTCTCTCATCCCACCTCACACATACCTACTAATAACCATGTACTTACTGCTATCTTAATAGTGTAGTTGTAATGCTTGAGAAATGAACTGTTTCATGTGGCAGCATCTTCAATTCTGCATGTACAAGTAAAATAAATTAGGTATGTTGTAAACCACAGATTGGAAAAAATGCTCTTTAAATACTTTAGATTAAACTAAATGTAAGTAAAACAATGCACTCTTTTTTTTCTTTCTTTTAAAGGAAGCAGGCAAGGGGAAAGAAGGTTTGAAAACATTTTGCATGCCACACCCCTGCCGTTTTTCTGCCTTTATTTAAATCCCCATAGAATCCTGCAGAAGTTTAATTTCCATGTAACTAATTAGTTTGTGAACACTGAAAACAGAAAACCAAACAGAATTGCAAACCACAGTAAAATAGCTACTGAAAAGGATCAACTAATGCCTGAAGCTAAGATTTGATTTTGAAATAAAGCTTTTTCTCAGACTATTATGAGATCAGAAAAGGAATACAAGTGAAGAAAATGGGATATCCAAGATGGCAATATAAAGCAATTGAAAAAGAATTTGATACCAGGTATAGCTTTTTTTGCTTCATTAAGTCTCCATTCTGAATACATATAATAAAACTGAGCTTGTCTGCAGTGGACAATAAAATGCAGTTGAATTGCAAAATATATATATGTCTCATGCTTCAGTTAAATTAGGTTTTATTCAGCATCTAATAAACTTCCATTTAACATTTACAGGGATGTGTGAGGTACTTTACCATGCTGTTATCTTCATGTACAATCATTTGTACTCCAAAACCAGAAAGTAAATGGTCTTTTTTTTTTTTTTAAATTGGGAGTTAGTAGTAACAGAGCAAACTGTTAATTCTGGATATGTAAATAAGTGCTGTTGTGATGTCAATAACAATTTCTGAGCAGATAAGCAGGATGTTCAGGTGTACGTATGGCAGCAAACCAGAGCCCTGGTAAATGTCTGCCTTACGCTGAAAACACACTGATGTGGAAAATGTCATTAAAGAAGTGACATGAAGCCACTAACAGCATTAACAGCAGCCTCATGGCCAAAGGGGTTTAATGAGTCATTATGTCATTTGCCTAGATTTTTTCTTTTAAACCCAGAGAGCAAATTGGTGAGAAGCTCAAAAAGAACGTTAGAAATGCATGCAACAGTAGTATTTAGTCAAATGTTAGTCAGGTCTACAAAATTATTCTCCATGACTGCAGAGCAATGGACCTTGCTTAGTCATGTGGTTTAAAAAGAAAGCATTCTTTGTAGAATCATCTGGGTTTATTGTCCTTTAACAGTAGAAAGTACTTAATAAATACCATTTTTCCTTTATCTGCAAGTATTCTTCGATACAGATACAACACTGACAAATGAATAGATGAATGTTTTGGATTTGACAGAGCCTAGGTTTAGAATGACTGATAGTTATTTTCTTAAATAATGGAGCCTTAGTTTTAACGCTGCTTTCCTTTTTAAATCAGTCTTTAAGTTTACTGATTAGGGCAGATACATAATTTTAAAAACATCTTAATTCATTAATAAGCGAAATAATTGTTTTTTTTTTTAAATCTGCCTGACAATGTCTGTATTCATCAGTATTTAGATCAATTAATTGTATTCTTTGCTCAAATATCTGTTTTTCAGACTGAAAGCCTAGAGTAAAAAATTTTCTTGTTCCACAACAAGGTGTGATAATTTCTGATACATTTTTATTATCTTAACAAAAGTGTTGGATGACTGTAGCTTTGCTGCTTTACAAATGAATCTGTAAATCCAGGTCCCACTCTTGTAAGCCCTTGCTAAACTTCAATGTTGAAAATAAAAACCATTGCTTATCTCATATTCTGTTTTACTGGCAGCCCTGAGTTAGTGAGTTGCCTTTTTAAAAAGTCTTGATGATAAATGCGTGTAGGAAAGGGACTGTCAAGTTGTAGTTTCATACATCAGTCTGGATGTAGTCTTGGTGCACCTTTCTGTGTTTGGTATTCAGACTGTAAAAAACCTATGACTGAACAAATTATTTTGCATGAAATGATAAGCTGGGGAAGGTGTACATCTACTGAGAGAACATTTACTGAATTAGTGCATCTTCTCAGTAGAGGTGTTTTTTGTGTTTCTGGACAATACTGCCATTTGCTGAAGAGTGGCTTAATCATAAGTCATAACTTTGGTCAATTTTGAAAAAAAAAATTGTCCCAAGATTTATGTATAATCCTCTTGGGAAACACTGAAATAATGATTTCACTAACTAAAAAAATATTTTATTTTATTTTATTTTTTTTTAGTATTTCATTTTATTTTTTTAGAAAAATAATTAGTTGAGCTCTTCCCTAAAATAACTTAAAACTCTTCTAATTTTTGGCTTGACAGCATTTTGTATCAGACTAAAATTGACCAGTTGGAAAGTATGTTTCCACTGGTAATTATGTCTACTTGCTAGGTAAATTGTGCTACATGGAGATAGATTTTGTGTGTTCAGTAGTACTCTTGGATGATTTAACTAAAGCTCTTATTTGTGTCACTCTTATTTCTGTCTCTGTGTGGAATTCCATGAGCTTTATTATTCCAAGTTTTCTTGTACTGTTGTATTGGTTTAACCCTCATTGACAGTTCAGCCTCACGCAGCCACTCAGTCACTCCTCCACAGTGGGATGAAGAGAGAATCAGAAGGGTCAAAGCTGGAAAACTCATGGGTTGTGGGAAAGACAGTTTAATAGGTAAAGAAAAAGCTGTGAATGCAAGAGCAAAATAGGAAATTCATTCATCACTTTCCATGGGCAGGCATGTGTTCTGGCATGTCTTGGAAAGCACTTCCATCTTGCATAACGGTTACTTGGGAAGGCAAACGCCATCATTCCAAACATCTCTTTCTTCCTTTTTCTTCTCGCGGCTTTGTAGGTTAAGCATGACACCATGTGTTACAGGGTTTCCCTTTGGCCAGCTGTGGTCAGCTGTAATGGCCGTGTCTCCTTCTAACTTCTTGTGCAACCCCAGCCCCACCACTGGCAGGGCACCATGAGGAGCTGAAAAGTCCTCAACTTAGTGTAAGAACTCCTCAGTGACAACCAAAACATCAGTGTGTTATCAGCATTATTCTCATCTCAGATCCAAATCACATCACTGTACCAGCTACTTGGAAGAAAAAAATCCCTATTTCGGCCAAAATCAGAACAATTATCTGTGATAGAAAAAATCAGCTCAATCATTTTAGCATGCATAAAAAGATTGGTTTTGAGAGTCAATAAATTTGGGTTCTGCTTTTAATTTTCCCCCAGATTTTCTGTTTGATTCGGGCTAATAATTTAATCTGGTTTAGTATTTAAAAATACATGTAAGTTAGCAAGTAATGTTAACTTGTGATCATTCCACGGTGTTACAGACATTTTTTAATTGTGATGGTTTTGTCTTTTTACAAATGAATGTAGTGAAGAAGGTGTAATGCTTTAAACTGAAAGAGGGTAGGTTTACATTAGGTATTAGGAAGAAATTCTATACTTTTAGGGTGATGAGGCACCAGAACAAGTTGCCCAGAGAATGCCTTATCCGTGGAAGTGTTCAAGACCAGTTTGGATGGGGCTTTGAGCAACCTGGTCTAGTGGAAGCGGGTTCCTGAAAAATATTGTACCTCTCCTAGTTAGAATTTTTTTCCCCCTTCAAATAGTGTTTAAGGTTTCATGGGGTTTTATTAACCTCCCAAATACCTAGCTATTTTTTTGTAGTTACTCTTATACCTCTGCACTGTTCAGAAATGATTGCTCAGCTTGTTGTTCTTACAGGACTTTGGAGATGATGATTTATGAATTTGGGTGAAATAGATCTGTGAATAAAAAAGGTAGTATAAAACCTACATGAAATTTAAATCTTAAATAAACTTTATCTTTTCACTATCAGAGGCTGTCATTCACATTTGCAATCTTTATCCTGTGTATAAGGATGATGTACTTGTAGATTAGCATCAATTGAAAAGTTTTGAATAGATGAGTGTATATTGTGTAGTTTTATTGATTCGTCCAAGATTTCACAAATATTCATTAGAAAGAAAGAAAGCAAGTACAATGTATAAACAATTCTGAAATCATAATTATCTAATGGACCAGTAAAAATCTGTTGCCATAGAGAAACAGCTTCTCACAAAAATAGAAATATTTTATGGGGGAAATGTTGGGTACTTTTCTGGTTGCTTACTTTGGTATGTCAACTGGAAGTGTCTGTTAATGAATATGATTGTACTAGGTGTGCTTTCCTTGTACTTTCTATTATTATTATCCTATTTTTGCTTTATCTTGTAGAAGAAGTGTATCCTCAGTACTTGTAGTACTCATGGAAATGTGGAAATTGCAAAATTTTTAACTGCAGCTTTTGTTGAAATTAAATGTAAATATATATGTATGCATGGAAATAATTTGAGGTTAAAAAAAGTTCATTAAAATGTGCACTGAGTCAGGATTGCACTGTTTATCAGGGTTTTTTTAATTAACCTGATTTTTCCACTTAAATGGAAAAGTTGGATTTTCGTTTGGCTTTAAATCAATCTTTTCTATTCACAGAAAGGTTCACTTGCATGTTATGTTACTCCATTAAAAACATTTCACTGAAAGCGCCAGCCAGAATTAATAACTGCTAAGTCTAGCATTTTCAAATAAAAAAAACCCCGGAAAATAACAATTTTTTTTTTTCTTTTTTCATGCATCAGCATTTTCTATTAAAAAAAAGAAGTAATTGGGGCAATTTTACATTTAGTGTCAAAATTGATATTGGCTGAATAACTTACTTTTCCAAATGCATTTGGCCCTCATAATGCTACGCTAGCATCTCTGTAGCAGTTCATTCTAGTTCACCTGGATTTATATATTTATTTGCTTGGGGAAAATGATCCTGTCTGTAGTGAAATATGTGTTTACCCTTGAAATCTATGTTATCTGATGAAATTAAAATAAAAGCTTTTTAAGAAGTCCATTATAATATCTCAGAAAGACTTAAAACTCAAACTGCACTGTCCTCTGCAGGCAAGCAGATTAGCAAGGCTAATAGAGAGTGGATCCAGGGCGTGCTACTTGTTTTTTTGCCAAAACCCTGCTGCTCGTGTTTCTTCCTCTCCATATGTTGCCCTGTTTTTATAAGCACTGTAGCAATGTTTGAGGCTTCAGCTGGCTGCAGGGTGCTGTTGTCAGTAGTGCTATCCGTGTACCGTCTTCCTCTTGAGAGTAGGGGTCTTCCTCTTGAGAGTAGGGGAGGGAGTGAAAACAGGGAGAAACTGGGTGTTGTTCCCACCTTACAGATGGGGAATTTATCCACCAAGAAGGCAGCATCTCTCCCAGTGCTGAGGGCTGAGGATGAGCCAGCCAACACCAGAGCAAGCTGCCCATGGTCTCCGCAGTCAGAAAACTTGACATGTAGTGAACAAAGCTCTCTCTGCCTTATTTATTTAAACTTTCCAAATGTTTTATGGATTTTTTTGTGAAGTCTGCAGGATCTGGTAGTTCATGCAGTTAGGATTATTGCTGTGGCTCTAGGGATGGTTTTATTTGATCTGTAGCCAGTTTCTTGAAAAGAGCTATGATTTTTTATGTGACCAGCTGTATATTTTACAGCCAGTGACCAACGGGGCATTAAAACCATCTAAGTGCTTGTATATAAAGGGCATGAAAACAATAATTATAAGGAATTATTCAGTAATTTCTTCAGTAGCAGCATAAACCAGTATTTTTAAAATTTAGGTAGTATTGATACATGCTTTCCTATACAAATCACGAGTGTTTTAATCACCTCTTAGTGATGAAATTTGTCTTTTGAGTGAACATAAGCATAATAATAAATCTTAATTAATTTTCTCTCTCTGGAAGCTAGAGAGCTAGAGAATCCATTTTTGCTGACACAAATCTAAATATTCAGGGCTAATGGGAAAATCCCAATTTTAAAAATTGAAAAGCTGAGTTGTCCCGTCAGCTGATGCAGCTTTCGATGTGTTTATAAGCCATTGGGAGCTGAATTAGCAAGAAGGGTGTATACAAATGCTATAGATCTTTAGGGGTAGTCGGAAAAGCTAAGAAACACTGGTCCGCCAGGTACTAATGGATTAACTGAAATTGTAACTGATGCAACAACGCTGAATCAATTTCTCTTTGTTTCAGGTGATCAGACTTTAAGAATTTGGGATGTGAAAACCCCAGGAGTCAAACTTGTGATACCAGCCCACCAGGCTGAGGTCTTGAGCTGTGACTGGTGCAAATATGATGAGGTATACAACCGTTCATCCCACTGTTTTCCTAATTGAACCACTCTCATTAAATAGCAGGGGGTTTACTGCTACATTATTGCATCTTCTCTTTATGAAAATATGTCTAGTTGCTTTGTTGCTCTCATTCACTATTACATCTCCAGAAGACCTTTGTTCTAAGAGATGGTCAGCCCAAGCAGATCAGAGATTTTGCTTTAACTCTTTTGTGTAGTGGGCAGAGTAGTCAAAAGTGGAAGACCAGTTTGTGTTTCTCTGTGCTCTTTAATTTACACACCGGGGATGTCACTTCATTTATGATTTATGAATCTGTATTTTTTGATTTATCTTAACTTTTGTATCCAACATATGCATTGCTACAATTTAGTAATGAAATTGTCATGATATATCTGTGTTTTATTAAATCATCAGAACTTGCTGGTAACTGGTGCAGTTGACTGTAGCTTAAAAGGCTGGGATTTGAGGAACATCCGGCAACCAGTGTTCGTCTTGCTTGGTCATACCTATGCTATCAGAAGAGTAAAAGTAAGTTCTATTTTATTTCCCATTGACCATCACCGAATTATTACACAGATTTTTCTGGAAGCCAATAATACTATATTTTATCTAATAACTAGGAAAAAAACAACAGGATTTTAGATGTTACAGTGGCTGTTCTTGAAAACTTTCAGTTTAGCATTCAGACATTTTGATGTTTCATAGATTGCTGGGATTTTATAGTAAACGGCATTTTCAAAGTCAGTATGAGTGTTAGAGGGCTTGAGAGAGGGTTTGAAGGTTACTTCAGCTAAACTATATGGGAAATTTGAGATGGGGAAAACACTTCCCCTTACTCATTTTTAAATTACGCTTTTCCTTTGTCTTTCCACACTAAGGGCCAATATTCACAGAAGACAAGATACAGAGCACATTGTGAATATATACTTTTGTATGTACCAAGAAAATATTAATGCATTCAAAGAGATTTTAAAACAGATTACTTTACTGGATCTGTGTACAACTAGAACACCCACCAATAAGAATTTGCTCTCAATGCACAATTTTTATCATGTTGTATTAAAATATGTATCCAAATACCTTTTTAGGTAAACTCAAAAACTATAACTATGTTTCAGTTTAAAATACTGGATCTAGCAAAGAATGTGAGAGTCAAATGCATCAATATCAAAGTTTCCTGAAAAAAGAGATAGTACCTAATCCTTTTAAAGCCTTTCAGGAACAGGTATGTTTATTAATATTTTCTAGGAAGTCTGAACAGGCAGAAAAAGTTATCCTGGGTTGGTGTTTTGCTTCACATGGCCTTGATTTGTTTCTAACATATTTAGAAGTTACTGTGCTTAGTTTGTAATTTGACAGAAAAGGGTGTGACTCAGGTAGTCATTCTGTATCACAAATCCTTTTCATGGTCAGACAGCATGAGAAGCTTCTGCTCTCCTTATCCCAGCTACCCCTGCCTGCTCTCCCCACTGGTGATTGATGCTGAGTCTTTTCTTCTAATTTAATGCCTGCATGGCTGTTCTCTAATCTGGCTCTGTGAAATATTTTTCCTAGGAGAAGATGCATCCATGTGCAAAGGAGACATACTGAGAGTACATGACACCTATTCCGTCTTACCAGGCTTTCATTGCTTCCATTTCAAGACAGACGTGGTCTCTGAGGACATAAAATGTGACAGTGTGGGCCAGCACTTCGAGGTGGTGCAGCATACCTCCACCTGTATGCTATAACTCACCAGTCTCACTGAACTGAGAGAGAGACCTGGATGCTGCCTCTATGGAGGCAGCTGCCCTTACTGATATCCCTTTGCCTGTGTTGTGCTGACACAAGCGATGGTAAAGCTGCAGCTGATGGCTCTGACTGAAAATCGTGTCCCTGAAAGTCACTAGTTTCTGTCTGGTTCATTAAACTGTTTCAATTTGTTGCTCAACCACGCAATTGCAGCCCTTGACACAAAGGAGGGGACAGGAGCACACAGTTTGAAGTGGAAAAGAAGGTGGAAACCAGAAGTCTTGGCAGGAGATCTGAGGCTGGCAAGGAATTCTACCCAACGCAATACTGTCAGGATTTCAATCCTGCAGATTTCTTACGGTCTTTCACTGCAGTACAGGGCATTAGCAGCACACTGAGGTCATCTGGAGTTCTTTTTGGGAGATTTTGATGTTGGTGCATTTGATCCTCACATTCTTAGCTGGCTTCAGTATCTTACACTGAAACAAAGTTACCGTTTTTGAGTTTAACTAAAAATATAGTTGGATATTTGGATATGTTGGAGTCAGGATGGATGATGTGGTGGTATCTTCTGCCTGTATACAGCTGTTCAGATGATAAAATTGTAGTATCTTACAGTTAAATTGAACAGAATTTTCTCTTGTAGCAGAAAGACATTATGCAATTTTTTTCAACTTACACATGTAGCACTCTGCTAAGTATTTTGATAGAGGTTGCTTAGGAAAGTTTCTGGGATACTTAAGGTTAATTACAAACCATCATACAGGATGGTTTTGCTTTATCTTAAACTATGAGGATATGCAATGGGGGCTTGTGGAAAGTGTACCATTGTTTTTTGTTGCCCATCAGACTTCTTCCCCTCTAGTATTCATTTTCCTGAGGTGCAGAACCTGTTTCGTTTTGAGTGTTTTTACTCCTCAAAACAAATTGCAGGAAGTCTGCAGAGGTTCAAGTTCCAGCATGCACATCCCTCAGTTCTGCAATAGTAAGGAGAACTCTTGTCAGCAGACTTCAGCAGCCATCAACATACACTGCTCTCTTGGCAACTTGGGTGGTTGAGGCAGTAGCCCAGACTTAACTTTCGACTTTGTAGTTGCTGTGAATAATATTAGAAGTCTTGCAGGAAGACTTAACTATGAATCACAGTGTGGGGGACCTGCATTTCAAATAAAGTTATGTCAGTGGCTTGTTGTATTTCCTGCTGAGAAATACAGATTTTCAAATAGTTGGAAACTGGAGGTTGCCAAAAAACTAGAGCTGAGATGAACAATTTTCATAACTTCATCCTTTTGCTGCAGTTGTTAGACTGCGAGAGTCCATGGAAGAGTATAGCCTGTAAAATTCCCTCTAGAAGAGGGGGAAATCATGAAGTGATGTTATGTTGCCTTCAGTTTTTTCACTTCTCTCCAATTTTCCCATTTGTATAAATAATTTCAAAATGGTAGGATGTAGAATTGATGACAGTAATATATCTTATATTCTCTGCAGTATGACACAGATTTTGTCTCTCTGAAAATAATTAACTGGTCATATAGCTGGTTTGAAACTTGATTTATATAACAAGATGAAACAGCCTATTAGCCAAAAGCAGAACTTAATGACTGTTTATATGACTGTTCCAGAACTTCTTAACAGCAGAGTTATTTGGTACTGCTCTAATGAAATCTAAGCAAACCAGGATCCCACAGAACATTCCTTGTGGTTATTAATTCTATGATTCCTTGTAATTAGAAGCGTAGGAGAGAAATACATTGCTGTAGTCTGTTTTGTTGCAGCATGATGTGGTACCAGTCAAGGCCATTTAAATAGTTAAACTTTGACAACTTGCTACTTAGAGTAAGTCTATATATGTCCACAATGTTTTAACTTTAAAAATTGTTCTGTTTTCTTGCAGTTTTCACCATTCCATGCGACCATATTGGCCTCTTGCTCCTATGATTTTACTGTAAGGTACAGCATTTTCTCTAACTGGATAAGAATACAAAGATTATCTATTTTAATATGGCTTGCAATAAAAAACAGTTCCAGAGTGGATATACTAAAGTGCAGTTAATGTTGTTGTCAGATGCTTCATCAGCTGTGTTGAAAAGGCATGGGTTTCTCACCTAAAGGCCAGCTCAGTCACTCTGCTGAGCAATATCTGCTCTGTCAGATGCTTTCTGCAATCCTTTTCACATCACTCTACTGAGCATAGTTGCATCCAGCTGTGATAATGTCTGATAAGAAGGTAATACCTCTTAAATTAATTTAATTAGGTGAATTCATATGTTTCTGTGACACATTTTTATTTAGGCTTTTTATGAGCAAAGTTTTTTGTCCTACCAGTGTCTGAGGAAGCTTTAGTAGTGTTGCACAGTGTGTATGCTGAAGCTCTTTAGACAGTACTTCTGCAAGTTCCCTTGGCTGCTCAGTATATCTGATACTGCTGAAGATCTCATAGTCCAGTTGTTTTAAAGCTAATTTGAAGTCCTAATGAAGTTAGATTTGATACTGGGATTTCTGTAAGATACACAGTATCATAAGTCAGTACACTATGAAATATTCCTGGATACCTCAATCACATTCTTTGATCTAAATTTTAATTTTCTAACATGGACTGAATGTAGTAGGCAGTACATTAAGAAATGGGAGAAGCCCTCTTGCCTCCGTAAAGGACTGCAGAGTTATCCCACTTGTCCAAATCATCTCAAGTAATGTCACTTCTGGTTGTGTACTAATTGGTCTGACACCAGACCTGGAGCGGTTCTGTTGCCAAGGGGTTCTCTTGCTAATTCTCAGTGCCTGTATGTGTTGCTAAATCATAAATTTATCCAGTCTTCTGCCATAGTATCATATAAAGTTGCATCATGAAGTTAACCCATTAAGCATTGAAGTGACTTGATTGTGTTGTCATGCTCTTCCCCTTTTTGATACCAACTATATATCCTTCAGGTTTGGCACTGATGTCCTTCATGCCGTACTGAAATCTAATGCAAGTACAGCTCTGACATTTTTCTATGTGGAAGTTGTCAGAAAAGATGGAGAGAGCTACTGGCTCACAAAGCATTGTGTCTCTAAATATAGAGCTTGGGAACCTCTTCACAAAATTCACTCTAGGCATTATTTTTCTGTTCAAATATTTACTTATCACGACTAGGGAGAGACAACAGACTTGAAGAGATGAAATAAAGATTTTTAATAGTTTTCTAAAACTATTACATTTGGTAATACTGTTACATTTGGTATGAGTGAACAAACAACAGAGAAGGCCAGGTGAAAGTCTTTGGAAAAGGTGTCACAAGCAAAATATTTTGTATAATGGAGGAAAATTGTTGCCATAAGAATTTTGGAACATCATTGTTGTAACTCTGCCACATACTGTCATTTTTCTGGATGCACCATACACTCCACATGTACATACATGCACACATCCTGTCATGTGTGCACATGCATGTACACCACACACATGTGGATGTGAATATATGCACACATATACATACATTTCAATTTAAGAGTAAAAATCCTTGATAAATATATAGAAGGTGGAAGAGAAGTAGGGATTCTAGTACATGGAATTAATTATGGATCTTGTTGAATCTACTCAAGCCTGTGACTTTTTGGCCCCATTCAGTGGGGTGAGGCTGAATTTTGATTCCTAGAACAGCATGGTATGGCAGTCCCTTAAAAACAGATCCATTGCAGGGTTATTTTAATAGCAGTTTAGTTATTATATGATTTATTTATGTTCTTCTGTGTTTGAAGCTCAATTATCTGCAAGCATTAGTTTATAGTAGATAACAGAATAAAGCATAGTATTGGAGTAATCCTTTACTGTTGGAGTTCTGTAATCTTAAACATTACTGCAGCTTTATAGTTTAACTAAACAGCTGCAAATCTTAGTTCAGATTATCAAACTGCCAAGTAAGAAGCAGGGGTTTTGTTTGTTTCAGGTTATACAGCTAGTTTGGCACATGATCACAACTGGATATCTGAAAGAAAAAATAATAGGTTGAAAACAAAGTTAACAATGCTTAGCTTCCTCCTTTGCAAATAGTATAATGATTGAATGTGAGCACTGTAGTCAAGCTACTGACAAGAAACCTAGTTCACATGCCAGCTTCATACCGGGAGCTGAGAAAAAGAGAATGTTGATTTGAATTTGAGTTTTTACATACCTTGGTGTAATGATTTATAATCCCTGTCCAGTAAATGGCTTCATTCAGACAAATTTTTTCTATACCATTTCCTTACTCTTCGGAAGAACTCAGAAAAAATGTAGGCTAATTAAAGAGCAGATTGAACACAAATGACTCATTAAAATGCCAGGAAATACACAAAGTACTGTAACATTTCCAGAACTACTTTAGGTCTGCATGCATATTCTTAAATGCTATCTCTGTCAAAATTCAGTTTGGAAGAACATTAGTGCCATCTTTTACTGGAATCGCCATTTTGTATTTTTGGACTCTTCAGTATAAAAAAGAAATCTGGGTGCATTAGTCACAGACAGTGCTCACCAAAATCTAAACAGAAGATCTGATAAATCACAGAGCTTCATTAAGCTGGTATCAGGCCAGATCTTGGATCATATTCACAGAAGCTTGTCCTTCAGGCAAAAAGACAATTTTTGTTAAAAATTGTACTTTATTGGACATCATCTCTGCAACACACTGTAAGGTAAACCACTATCTCCAGCTCTCCATCACCATGTACAAGTTCAGTAACTTGGATCACAAAGAAATCTTACAGAATAAGGCTGATTGTAAAATAAACTGCATTTCATTTCAGTTAGGCGTCCTTATTATCCTTTTATTATTTTTCTGATTTTTTCCTTCAAGGTGAAAAGGCAGATGTTTGCTCATTTGCTCTTTTTTTCTTATTGTTCCTTAAATGGAAAATCTCTCTCTATACCCAAATTGCTTCATAATTTTGATACTTCACTGGAACTGTAATGAAATAATCTGTTCAGAATATTAGTGTGGAAATAGTTAGATGTTCCCAGTTAATAATTAATTGTGTGGTACACATGTAGTAAACTAGCACTGAGTTCTGTGTTGCTCTTGAGATGTTCTTGGCTTTATACATCCACATGCTAGTGTGACTTGTGCCTGGTGTGGTTGTGTGTGAAAACTAGCCCATTGAGTGGGCTTTTATGGAAAGCAGCCTCTAAACAGCTGATTCACACCCACATAAAAATATGATGCATGAAGACACCTTGTAACCCAAGAGCATTAGTAAAGCTTTCATGAATAAATATTTATCATAAATATTTTTTCTTACCCAGAAGGATGTAGACTTGATGAGTTGTTCTTTGTGGTTCCATCTGTGCATTCTCATAGAATCATTTCCTGGAGTAACTTTTGAACCTATTGAAAACTTAACTAGATTTGACAGGAAACTTGTTATCTAAATTTACTAAGGTTTTATAAATTTAATGGAAACTCATGAGCATGCAAGAGAGGGAAACCCCAAGTACTGCCTTAAGGAAGGTAAAAGATGTAGCATGAATTCACCACCACAAGTAAGTAATCTTCTTACTGATCTGCTAGCTCCTCATCATGCAGCAACAGGCTGCCACAACACATGCATTGTACAGACACTGGAACCTGGAGTGATACTTGCTACCTCTTTTTTCCCAGCCAGTGGTGAAGGTGCAGGGACACTTGGTGAGGGTTGAGTGGGGGTGAGGACAATGTAGAAGATATGCAGGACAAACTATATTTGAGTTGGTAAAAGTGATTTGGTCAAGGAGCACAGGTCTTCATGACACTGCTATGGATGGTATAAAGTACAAAATCCATAACATGACAGGCTTTTTCTCATACTGTCTTGTTCAGAATAAGCAGTCCACTTATTCTGCACGTGCAGTACATGTGCAGCTTATGAATTGCATGCCAGGTACGTGTGAAGCAAAGTAGAGAAGTGAGGGAAAAGTTATATTTTTAACAATTCTACCATTAAAGAGTTTAAGAAAATGCACTCATATAGGTTTTGGGGCTTTGTGATCAGTGCAGATGTGACTGAAGTTGTAGCTTTATACGTAATATGGGTAAAAGTAACAGTTCTAAGTGACACACCTGTGGTTGTACAGGCTGTACAAACCTGTAAGGGACCCTAAAAGCCTATGTAGTTGTCTGGCCCATTTTTTTAGTTCATGCTGCTGACTGTGTAGATACACTTACAACTGAAGTAATGCAAGCACACCTTCTTGTGCTGTGAATGCATCTTCACTTCTCTGTACAGGCGTCCTGCTGTGGTAAACAGTGTCTTAGAAAAACTGCACTGCCCTCTCAGACTGCAGAATGTGATGGAAGTTGACTCCAAGGAAAGTATTGTTGTCACTCTGGAGGTTTTGGATGCTGTGCTATAGGCAGTGTTTCTCACTTTGGATTGCAAAGTTGTTATGAGAACCATCATTGATTTGTCAGCCATGGTTCTCAGTCCTGAGTCTAAACTTTTTTTTGAGCTTTCATTAGTAATTATTTATATATTAAAAAAATGTGTCAAAGCTTCCAGTCAGTCTGTTGAACTTGAACTAAGTTGCAGTACTCTTAAACTCTAAACTGCTTCTGACTTTTTACAACATGACTTCATATAACAAACACTATATTGTCCCACTATTTTTGAAATTGATCAAACGGTCTTTTTAAGGTTTTATTAATGTAGATCTAAAGTTATTTTCTTTAATCATAGTTTTCAGTTATGACCATCTGTCTTTCAAGAATTAGTAGAGAGTTAATGTGGTAAGGAAAGCTAACACTATTACATAGAAACAACAAGATCTTTTTCCTTACCTTCTTATGAACCAATGTGGGAGGATGAAAATGCTGAAATGGTCTTTTGCTCCTCTCTACTGCAAAATAAGTTGTTTATTTTACATCTCAGGTACTAGGAAAAAATTAAGAGGGTTGTTGCTATGGCATAGCCATTGTGCTGATACCACTCTCCTTGTTCACGAAGGAGATAACATCTACACATTAAATAAACTCACCCTGCTGGCTCCAGTGTTTGCTATTTTACCTGAATTGGTTTGAATTTACAGTACTTCACTGCAGTTGGTCTGATAATGAGCTGTTCTTGTTAAGTATTGTCACTTTTCCCAATAAAGGCAAAGCAAAGAGACCTCTATGATTGTTACAGAAGTAGTAAAGCATATAATTGACCCCTGTGTGAAAATCTGGGCTGTAGAAAATTTGATTACAGCTGACAGCCCACAAAATGTGCTGTGCTGTGCTGTGCAGCCTGTGGACTTTTCTCAGCAAAGAAAGAGAAACAAATCTTTGTTCTGTGTGATCATACGGGGTTTCGTCAGTGTGTTATTATCTAAAAGTTCTGGGTTTAAATTCTTTTTTTCATGGCTGAGGTGTCTTTTACCTATATTTTAATCCCATCTACTCTTACATTTCTCATACTTGCTGTTAATCGCATTGATGGACACTGCATCTATTGGGGCAGTAGCTGGGAGAAGTAGAGGACCTCAGAATTGTAATTTTTAAAGTATTTTTTATCAACCAAGGTTCAAAAGAAAAATTTATTTTAAAAATATGAACTGATGGAATTAACTGTGTAATGCAACTGATCTGTGTAGTACAAATTTGTTACTAAATTATAATGTTAAATTCTATTTTACAGGAACACTGTCTCAAATTTGAGAATGTGCATGACTGAGATCTCTAAATGAGTGTGTAATTTTTATTTAAATAAAGACCCCCATAGTTAATGATGCCAAAAACTGAGAAAAATCACAAATTGTGCAATTATCTTTCCAGGATAAAGTTCCCCAGCCATCAAGAAATATAACAAGAATATTCTAGCTTATGTTTTTTCTTCTCTTTTAATAGTGTCCCAATGACTGCTCCTTGGTGCCAACTTTGATCTCAGTTTCTGCAACATGACACAAAGATGGCTTTGCCCCGTGGGGTTTAATTTATGCAAATCAGCAGATGGCTTTGCAGGAGTATGATTTGTTATGTTTCCTAAGTTGATGAGTTTGCTTTTTTAAATACCCTGGCAGCAACAGATTTATCAATATCTTGCATTATACTTTTGAAATGGCCTTTCAATTACTTTAATTGTGGTTTGTTTGATTTTTTTTTTCCTCTCTCTTTCCCTCCTTTATTCTCTCTATAGATTCTGGGACTTTTCCAAGCCTAATCCTTTGCTGGAAACAGTTGAGCATCATACTGAATTTACATGTGGTCTTGATTTAAGTCTTCACAACCGTGGTCAGGTAAGAGCTGGGATGCATTTACTTTTCACTTGCCTATTACAGGCACTGTGGTCATGGCTGGGCTGCAGGACTCAGATCCTGAATAAGTCACCAGATTGCAGTAAGCTTCTGGAAGTGAGTCTGGCAGAATGCTTATCAAATAAACCTCATTTCAGGTCCATTTTTATTTGTGAAGCAGTTCCTTGCATTGAGTAGGAGAGGAGGGCAGGACGGACAAGATTGCAAAATCACATAACTGAAAGCCATAATGAGCTCTGGGAAAATGAAGTATTTTCTTTCAGGATGAAGATTAGTAGAGAAGAGTCTAGAATGCTAAACTGAGATACAGAGCTTTCTTCCATCTACTTAAATTGTCAAGTTGAATGTTGGTAGTGTCACACATGATGCCTAGGCTTGGTTTGGCATACTGTTTAGAGGACTAGGAGAGGCTTAATCTCTGGCTGAAATTCAGAAACCCTCAGTTATTAATGTGAATAAGTAGAACCTATTTTATCAGTAGCCCTTATTTATGTACTGCTTCAGTAAGGATTCCCCTCTCCTTCTATTGCTACAGTTGTTTCTGTTTTGTAAACAGAGGATTCTGTTTTTGTAGTATGAAATGTTTTTAGGCAAGAAACTCTGAAAAACTGAAGTTAATTTTTTACTTTAAAATGAGAAAGCCTTTAGTTTTCACACAAAAATTACTGTAAGCATATTAACTGTTCCTAATGCACTGTTTAACATGCCAGAGATATAATTTGCATCTAGATTCTTCTCAAATTCACAGTAAAATTATTTTTTTACCCCAGATAAAAATTGTGGCATCTACATTCACATTCTGTTTGGACAAAGCAAATTAAAACCATTATCATTTCTGCTGGTAAAGGGACACAGGAGAAAGGTGTAAGTTTGGCAAAATACTTAGCTTATTGCACGGAACCATTCTAGCTAAAAGATAACTTGATGGGTTTTCTGCCTGGTTGGTTGTTCCTTAAATTCTGTTGCTTCAGTGGTACTGCAGTAACTGTACACAAGTTCATGCTGTGAACCACATGGGGGAATTTGTAAGGCTGAAAAAAGCTTTCAAGGTTCAGGTTATTTTTCATCGGTGCAAGGCAAGAATACTTAAAGGCCAATTGCTGGAGATTGGAACTTCATCCCGAGTGACTGCACAGGTGTGATTTGGCCACACTGGGTCCAGGGGGAGCAGTGAGCATAGCATCGTGCATTGAGGGCTTCACAGTCCCACAGCAGTGCATGTGCTGAGCCCAGCTCAGTTTTCCATGAAGCTGGTGTGGGTTTGCATTTGGTCTGAACGAAGAGAGAAGATTTTTTCTCTTTCATTTTGTACTGAGGGTGTGATTACTTTGACTTTAAGCCCATTGCTTCATGGTAGATAATGAATTGAAAGAAAAGTGCACAAGGAAAATGATGGTGTGCATATCCACCAGCACTAGGACATTTGTGCATTCAGGTATCTTTTTTTTCACACAGAAATTCTACAAGTCTGATGTTGAACTTTGTGCACAAAATCTATAAATCTGGCGTACATATCTATGTTTACTGAGTGCCAGTGTGCGTTCCAGACAGAAGTTTGGCATTTGCAACAGCTTTGATATTCCTCTGGTTTTTTCCATTGAGTTGATTTAATGTATTCTGAGGGTTGGATATCACAGCAATGCAAATTGTGAATGTTATTTTTCTTTAAAGAAGTTTAAAAATCTGTGATAAAATTAAACTCTCACTAAGTTAAGTGACAACACAAGGAAAACAAAACCCTCATTTTTAAAGGAAGACCCATGAGACATCACCTTGAGTATACTTTGTTCACCTCTGAGTAGGACATGGACCTGTTGGAGTGAGTCCAGAGAAAGGCCATGAAGATGATCAGAGGGCTGAAGCATCTCTCATACAAAGACAGGCTGAGAGAGTTGGGGTTGTTCAGCCTGGAAGAGACAAGGCTCCAGGGAGACCTTGTAGCAGCCTTCCAGTACCTAAAGGGGTCCTCTGAGAGAACTGGAGAGGAGCTTTTTACAAGGACCTGTAGTGTTAGGACAAGGGGTAATGGCTTCAAACTGAGATATCATTGGTAGGTATAAGGAAAAAATTCTTTACTTTGAGGGTGATGAGACACTGGAACAGGTTACCCAGAGTTGTGGATGGAAGTGTTCAAGGCCAGGCTGAAAGGGACTTTGAATAACCTGGTCTAGTGAAAGGTGTCCTTGTGCATGTCAGGGGGCGTTTGGACTAGGTGATCTTTAAGGTCCCTTCCAGCCCAAACCATTCTGTGATTCTGTGAACACCTGCTGAGTAGTTGCTTCCGGTATGAGCCCTTGGAGTCTTTCCCTGGCTTCTACAACTATCCAACAAAGATTATTTGTTAAAATTATATGCTGCTGCTCCCAATACGTAGGTTGTCGTTATGTCTGTTCTTTATCAATCTGATGATGAGCTCCATTATTTGTTTTCTTCATTTATTCGCATGATTCGGGATTTTCACTGTGTGCTTTATAAGGAGTTATGACTTCAGATTTGAACTGCTTCTCTCCTCCAGGGAGAAAGAGAAGAAGGATCCAGGGAGAATGCAGGGTATTTTATTTATAATGGACAAGCTATTCATTTGTACTCAAATTAAGTACCATTCTGGTCATTAACCTTTGCTTTCATTCTAATGATATCTTGTTGCCTAGACAGATTATGTTTTCTTTGTCTTTGCACAATGAACTTTCAGCATTTCTGAAGTATTTTTTACATGTCAAGGAAAAAATTATCTGCACTATTGAAAGTGTTCAGAATAGATATTGTGATTAAGTAGCTAGTAATCTAGGAATTGCAAGACATTCCTGTGGAACTCATTGAGCTTTGAACAGAACCCACAGGCAGAGAGTAGGTATATGCAGACAAGCTGGTTCTTGTGCTACGGGAGGCAACATGTGGAAAAAAATCCAGTCATAAGGAATGTGAAGAGACCCACTAGTATTAGCTAGATGGAACAGTAAACTCCTTTGTGCTTAATTAAATATTCTATTATCTATTTTGTATTATCTGCCTGTTAGTAAAGTAAGTGTTTTTAGAAAGCTTTGAATTTTAAAAATCAGATGTTGTTTGGTTTGAGGGTCTTTTTTTCCACCATGATGTTAGTATCAGATTCATAGAAATTTGAGACAGCAAACAAACTTTCAGCTGCATAGAAAAATGTGCATTTTGCAGTGCAAAGCATTAACAGAAATGATCCTCATGATATTCAGAGTATTTCTCTGTTAAACTGCAAGTGCAGATGTGAGAGTTTGCCAGGCATGTTTTCCAGGAGAAAATACTCCCAACTCCAGATTTCAGCCAAAGTAGCCTAAGCCCACATGAAAACAGTGACAAGACCCTAAGCACCAAAAATTTTTTAGATTTGTGATGGTGTGTAGTATTAAGAACTGAGCAAATTTTGCTTAACACAAATGTAAAAAAACCTGACACTCTGAATTTTGTCTGAAAATCTTCTTTAGCTACACCTCACATCTGTTCTGAACTCTGTAAAGCAGCCAGTGGAAAGTATAAAATATGATTTCCATTGAGTCAGGCTTTCTGTTGTGCTGCTGAGAACAGGATTAAGTATCTAATGGGAACAGGAGAGGAATCTTTCAATTTCTCTATACTACTGTGCTATGAACAATGGCGTTCCTAAACTGCAAGGGTATGTAATTTTCAGTGGGAGTGATGGCAAGTGGTGTAGTGGCTTAGAGCACTTGGTATGTGAAAAGCACATTAGACATCTGTGACATGCCAGATCAGAACAGGACTCCACAATGTACAGTGCTGAGGTGCTCCTTTTGGAAATTAAAAATGTTCAGCTCCAAATGAGAATGAACCAAGTATCAGTTCTCTAGTTCAAAATCATCTGTTACCTGAACACATGCCGAAGTCTAGGCTTTAGAATAACCTGTGTACAACACAAATAGTGATCACTTAGGATTTGCTTCTGCTGTGATTGTGTGTGTTTGGATCTTAATTGCACTACAAAAGGGCAGTTGTCTGTGTAAATAGCTATTTCTGTCAACATGTTTGGGAGGAAACTTGTTTTCTGTAACCTTCTAGCTACAATTCTCCTCTCCATCCAACCTGATGGTGTTGGGGTGAGCGAGCAGCAGCGTGGTACTCAGTTGCTGGCGGGGATTAAACCATGACACACACAACACCCATATTATGGAGACAGTGATGGTACTGGTGTGGTGCCCGTGGCTCTTGTGCTCTGTGTTACACTGGCCTTGTGATTTGGCCTTCCTGAGCTTCCACTCTCTTCTTCCTAAAGCTGTGGGGTGTCACCAGCGTGTTCTGCCAAACCACAGTCTGCTCCTTCCTTGCACCTGGCCAGTGGTAGTTAGAGCTGAGAAGAGGTGCCTGCATTGGTCTGTTGATCCCATGAAACTGATAGTATCCTGCATCACTAACATTGTAAAGCTGTAATTTCTTACTAGCTGGAGGAAGGCCATGGCCACACCATATGCACTTGACCTGCATGCCCTTAAGGTAACTTGAAATCTGGTTCTAAATTCGTCCAGCTTTATGAGGAAATTTTTGAACATTGTCAAGTTTTGGTGTGCAGGTTTGTTCTGCTCCTTGTTTTCTTTGTGTAGCTTTTGCAGTGTGCTGCATTAGCTGTGCCAAAACAGGAAGCAGAAGGGACAGGAGGGGCTGCAGAAGCTGGCTTAACCAGTATAGGCAAATAGAAATGCAGATGATGTCTTTAGTAAGGCTGTTTGGCTATGTATTTTGCTGTTCATTTAAATTAATTGTGGATGCTCAAGAGGCTCAGAAATGTTGATTGTTCCATATAAAAGTGGAGTTACATCTTGTGGAAATGTACAGAAAAACAGATATTCTCTGCCTTTTGATTTTGATCTTGCTCTTATCTTTTATCCTTAATTACTAAGGACCTGATAGCTTCCACCCAGCTGTTGGGGCTATCCCACTGCTATAATTAGAACACTATCTGTATTTCGTTTTAGTCTCTCCTTATGGCCCTTCTCTAGGATGCTACTAAAGTTATGTAGGTTCTTTGATTCTTTGAGATAAAAAGAACCTACTTACCTAATTTCATAGTGGATTTTTTCCAGAAAATACCAGATTTCACCAGCTGCAAGTGTTAAACCAATCTGGACACCTTACTGAATTGGAGGGGCTAAAAGAAGGAGATATTTCTTACTGGTGCTTACTGTGTGTTTTTCCCAAACTGTGAAAATTAAACCTTCACTGTGTAAGTCAAAGCTAGGTACTCATGAGTAATGGTCACTATTTGCCATTATCAGCAAAAGTCTTTTAGTGTTTGGAAAGGTTTCTGTCAGGCATCACAGTTTTGTAAAAGCTGCAAGTGTTTGGAGAGGAAAATAAATTTTGATACTGAAGTACTGGGAAGGATGAGAGACAGTACTTTCTTACTCAGTAAATATATTGCTTGTGCATTTTATTTGGTGCAATGGCTTACAAGTACTTGCTGCTTCTGTGAGCCCCATCTTTTACTCAGAGTAGTGGATTCTTTTACTCTCCTACATGACCAGTAAATGTTCGAGAAGTCCCAGTGAATTGCACTGGTGAAACTCAGTGGAAGACAGCAGGACGTTGCAGCTGTTACTGAAAATACTGTTTGGCTATTTTCTAGAAGAAAATAGGTATTGAATGAGTTTAAACTCATGCATGATCCATTATGCACTTGAACAATTAGTTTCAATGTTCACCTGTGGAAATAATTTGATGAGTAGCAAACCTAATAGCTTGCTTTATCTTCAATTAATGTCCATCCCACAAGCTTAGAGGATGTTCAGCATCCCTAGAAAATACGTAATAATGATATAAATAGACCATTAAGTCATGTTTGAGAAGACACAGAAGAAACTAAAAGAGGAAGGGAAACACAACTGATGGGAGTCAAGAACTGAATTTTTTTTTCTGCTGACTCTTCCACAGAAAAAAAAAAAAAAGACAGGTCTCATTTGAAAATGGGATTGGGAGAAGCTGAGAAATGGGTCTCTCTCAGGCACATTTACATATAATCACATGATTCATTACGAGCACTCTGGAAACTCGGTGGCACCAAGATAGTTCTGGAGATATTAATCTGGAGAGGGCTGTACTTTGTTCTGATTAAACCCTTTCATAAAGGGTAATTGAACTCTAAAGTTTTTAGTTGTTCTTTTGAATATATTTAATCTTGATTAGGCTTGCAGATTTATTGTGCCTTCAAGTACTGAATAAAAAAGTTAGTGGCTAATTCGGGAGTTTTCTCTTCTTTTCTGTAGCTTCTTCTGAGCAGTGAAGAGGCAGAATGTCATGCAGGTAATTGCACTAGACTGAATGGATTGCCCTCGGGTGCTGGAAAAGGTCTAAGTCTATTGCAAGGCAAGATGATTGTGATGAATAGGAAACAGAGGGCCTGTCAAGGGAGTAAATCAGTTAGTGAGTCAATGGAAATGGCTCTGATAAATGAATGGATGTCAGTATTAAATCAGTTGGTGGAAAACATTGTTATACTCTGGGACAAGGATAAACATTTCAATAAAATACAGGATAGCTGTTTTAGCTGAGTTGAACTATGCTTTCCTAGTCAATCAATTAACTTTCTGGGATGACTGCAGTTTTTTGTTTCTTTGCTTGCTTTTCTGGCTTTACTTGAAGAGAAATACAGTGATCCCCATTTTTTGTACTTGTTTTTCTATCTTTGGTGGCAGATAAATTGGCATGATATTTATTCTGCAGTAACAACAGTACCTTTAGTGTATATGCTGGTGGCTCAACTTTGCTACTGAAATAAAAGCATTAAAGACAATTAATAAATGTCATTTTGTTGGGCTGCCTTTGTTCCACGTAGCTTTGGTTACAATGAAAATTACCAGGCTTAGAATGCTTCCTCTATTTGCATTATTTCTTGATGAAGTTTACCAGTCAGTGCAACAGAGAATATTCTTGTTTAACAATTAAGCTCTAATTATTCTGCTTCTCCCTGCAGTTTAATAGTTAAAAGTCTACAGTTACAATAGTATTCATAAATGGAAATGAAAATTGCATGACACACAAAATAAGCCAAATAGTCAATATTATAAGGATATTGCAATTTATACAGTTCTTTGCAACTGAAATAAACTGTCCTCTACTCTGTTGGCATGTCAGTTTGGGGGGAAAAAAAAAAAAAAACCAAACCAAAAAACCATGCACCCTCTAAAAACTGAAATCAGTGAGATTTGTTTGAATCTCAGAGTAAAGTTTGTCCCAAAGACAGCAGACATTTTTTACAGGCAGACAGACTTCCATCCCTTCATGCTCCTGATGGAGGGACTTCTATCAGGTGTGCAAATCAAGTGTGAGTCCATTTTCAGTTTTCCTTTGTCTTCATCCCACCACAGGAAGACTTTCTTCACCTGTCAGTAACATCATCTCATTGAACAAAATATAAACTCTAGGAACTTGCCCCTTTTTGTATGCTATATCTATTTACTGTGGTGTGTTGGATGAGCCTTCATCTCAATGAAATTTCTACCTCTATTTTAATATTTAAATTAATTAGCATTTAGTTTATTTTTTTTAAGGCTAAAGTGCTTTGAAGTATGTATTAAAAATGGTCATACGTCACAGGAGAACTGACATTTCTAAATACTTTTAAAGCACTTATATTCAATATCCCACATTCTCTTCTTCTGGGGAAAGGTACACAACTGTCATACAACTGTTGTAAGATCAGTGTACAAGACAGGTCACAAGATAAAAGGCAAAATGCAAGGAGAAGACATTTTGTAAACTGATGCAGTTTCTGCATGAATAAGTCCTTCTCTTTGTCTTAGGATTCATCTTAGTCATTTGTATTTGAGGCAGTGACAATCTCTGAGCTACTACAAAGGGGCAGGTGGCACTCTTCATTTATGAATTCTGGCTGCTGCACTCAGCTTCCAGTTTCCCCCTTTCTCTGACAGTCTTGCCTGTATTTTGGAGAAAGTATGTAGAAATGGAAATGCCATTTAATTTTTCATGTTTTGCCATGCTGCAGTGTCTCAGTTTCCCATAGATACCTGGTTGCTGTACTTCACATGTATATTTTCAGCAAGGTTTCTGGTATCAGTATTCCATTATAGACTTCCTGCTGCACAGGAGAACTTGATTCACTGTTACTGTAGCTTTTGTTTTCCTCTTGTTGGCTGGCTATGTTTTCTCCGTTCATGTGGTATCATTAAGTCAATGAGTTGGGCAACTTACTGCAAGTGATCCTTTTCAAACTCTTTCAATATCCCCTCTTTATTTTTAGTGTTGCTAGAATAAATGGTTCTATATCTATATTCGTTCAGAGGCAATTTCAGGGGTGCTAATTGCATTGATAACAGGTGGGAATTCCCATGGGATTTTTTCCAAATGTTATTTTTGTTTCTTGTTTCTTTACAAAAAATAGAAAGTACTGCCTATAAAACATTCATCTGTAGCTGTGGACAATAGTTAAAAACCTACAGTTTATGTGATTGCCAACTTCTACACAGCATTTAGTGGAAAACTCAAATTTTATTTTTCGGTATGATTTGAGAGACTGCAATGCAGCAGAACATTATGCTACAGAAAGCTCTATTATGCCATATGAATAGACAGACATATTGTCAAGAGTTTTTTTGACCCATTTAGATGTGTATGGAAAGTACGTCAAATAACTAAGTAGAACCAGCTAAGGAAGCAATAAAAACGAATAATAGTGCAGTATAGTAAACACAAAATGGGCTAATTATAGTCTGGAATCAAATACTGTAGTTGGATTTCCAAATTTTTAGTGTGCAGCTGTTCATTCTGGCTCTAGAAGAGAACAGGAATTGCAGGCTGCAGCAGAAGGAAGCTTGTTGTGCAGAGGATCCAATACTGTATCTTTTGTGATCCCAACTGGAAATGACATTGTAAAGATAATGCAATATGGTTTCAGCCAGATTTGCTGGCATTTATTTGTGGACCTCCCTAGCTTTTTCTCTTAGCCTCTCCTCTTTCATCTATTTGCCTTTGTTCTTGTCTCCTACAATATTTTGTGAATATATATAATAGGTCATCTTCTTGAGTAATTGTCAGTGTGGTTAACCCTTTCATTTTGTTAGAGCCTCTAAAGTGCATTTTCAATTAATTTTCAAACCTAAAGCATTTTGTAGTCTTTTTCCTTGGAGTCTTATTATTTATTAAGATCTTTAAACACTATAGACTTAGGTTAACCTTCTGGTTTTCTGGTTTTAATTTGAAGCCTTCATCTAGGATAGAGCTTGGGACATTGAATTCAGAGAAGTTGTGGTTATACCCAAAGCAATCACTGTGTTTTATAAGATGCCTTTGCCACAAGTGGCACCACCTCTTACCAGACTAGTGGGGGTCTAGGTAGTGCTTGAAACAACAGTGTAGCCCCCAAATCTCAATGTTCAGCAAATACACATCTCTCTTCTCAACAATAGACAGTGATCTCATGGCTTATCAAGTGTGAAACTGAAATTCTGGCTTAATTCTTCAGGAAGCTTCCTGTATAATCCATTCCTCAGCACTAGACATTAGGAGAATGTCTATAACAAATTTCTGTATCTGCATGTATAAGAAGGTTGTTCAGATCTGGTCATGAAATGTTTAGATATTATGGTAAAACAATCCTAAGACTCTATAAAGAAAAGAAACATGGCAGGGGCTGCACTTGTGTCTGTCTTTCCTTAATTTTCCTTTAGTTTTCAGTTATATTCTTTTGCCTATTTGGAACAATCAGTTGAAACCCAAAGGTTTCCCTGCTTTCCTCATGAGGAGTATGAAAAATAGGAGGTTGTTAATTTTCATGTTTCTCAGTAAATTTAAAAAAAAAAAAAAACCAAAACCAATTTAGTTATTGTGTAATTTTGAAGCATTGTAAGTCAGAGTACCAACTGGTATTAAATCCACTATATGCATTAAGTTCCCTGTGCTTTTTTGTAAAAATGACACTTGTGAAGGACCTAAATAGATTTTGTTTGCTTTGTAGGTGGTGGACTGTGCTTGGGACGAACTAGTCAAGATCTATACTCCATCGTGTCTGGCAGTTCCTGTTTAGAAGAGAAGGTGATCTGACACTCCAGCAACCTTTCTCTCTTCCCCACACAACCAGACTTGTGCTAAAGTGTCAACAGTGTCACTAATCTCGGTGTCTCTTTATAAGTAGAACTGCTTGAATGGAGTGTTGTGCACTTGAACACGTGGAGACTTCAGGGCTTGGTTTACTGTGCAGGTAGTACTTGAACTAGCCAAATGTTCCACAGCTACTCAGTGGCTGAAGGGTGGCCATAGCAGGTGTCAGTGGTGTCTTCAGAGCTGAATAACCAACACGACTTTGTGATCTGTCTGGCTAATGATGTGAGCAGAGGCCTGAATCTTCTTGTTCATTATAAGGATTAAAAGTATTTTGAGATGTCACTCTAGAAAAGAAAAGAAAGGAAAGGAAAAGAAAAGAAAATAAAGGCTTTGTTCTGTAAAGTACTGTAATGTCAACTGAAGTTTGTATCACCCAGATGCATTTATGTTTTGCTGTGAGTCATGTTGCATTATTTTCTTTTGCAATATGATGCATTTACTCTTGATTGACAGTAAATGTCACAATTTATAGCCAGCTGATTTGTTCGACCTTTTTGATTGCCGCTTCAAAAAGATGGTAAGGATTATTTTAATATATTTTTCCTTTAGATCTCTGAGTAAAACAGTTGATGAAGTTATGTAGAAAGATACTTGGGTAATAGAGAAGATGGTTATGAAAAAATGAAATATATACAAAACTAATTGAATCACAATCCTCAAGATTTAGAGATTGGGCAACCATCTCTTCTATTAGGCTTGTCTTCTATTTTCACTCAGAAAGTTGTTCCAAGAAATAGAAGTGGAATGTAGCCATAAATCTAGTGTTTCTGGACCTCTGACAGCATGGCCAAAGTGAGAACTGATGTCCAGACCAGTTGACCTATATACATGCAGATTAATTGCATGATACAAGCATAGCAGTTCCAGCATAGCCAGACTATTGCAGTCACTACAATATACACAACATGTTCTAGGTATGTTGAATACTTTGCATTCCCAGTTCAACCTCTCAGCCCACATACTGGTAGTTCCATCTAAGTTTTCTGGGGCAAGTAGAGATGTTCAAATATTATGTTTCTCCAAACACTTCTGAACAGTGTTTTAGGATCAAACTGATAGTACTCCAGCACTCATTGGCCTTCTCTCCTTGTTTCCTGCTAGCCATTTTTTTTTACCTTCTCAAAACTGTCTCCTTTCTGCTGTTAGCCCATCTCAACTACCACTACCATCAAAAGTCTCTTTGCAGGTTGGGTCTTTGCAGATCTCTGGTCAGGTTTTCATAGTGTGCTGTTAATAAGTGCTCTGCCCTTCTGGGTTGCAGCACTCATAGATCGACCAATAGCAGACACTGCCAGATCTGCTGGATGCTTTGAAGCAATGAACGAAAAAAATCAGCTGAGCTAAGACCTGCAAGTTGCAAGGAAAGAATGATTCTTCTATCTTGGAGAAAGAGCCAGGGAGCTAACAGGTAGCCACAGGGACACATACATATATTGATGGGGTATATAGGGCTGGGCAGGAACAAACTTTCTTCTACAACATTGGATCCCAATTGGACCTTGTATTTTTCTTGGTCAAATGCAAACTGCCCCCAGACTGACATCTTTTTGAGTTGAATTAATAACAAGAAATAGATTTTACCTTTTTTTATGACAGTGTGCTGTACCAAATCCCAACCATTTACTGCACTTTAATTCTGTGTGCTGAGGAATAATGCAAAGTAAAGCTGTGCTGCATGCAGCTTTCAGCAGTACCATGGGCCATAAAATCTAATTTTAGGCATTAAAATTGATTATTTCAACTTCAATAGTTCCTCCACTCTTCTCTTTTTATCTCCCTTTTCTGCTTTGATTACAAGTTGCTTGTCTGAGTGGAACATTTTGGTGGCAGGTGTGTATTTTATATGCATGTTTCGGGGGGGACAGAGAGAGTGGGTTATTCCAGAATGCTGCCATAGCCTATCAGTTGGAAGGGAAAATTTAGAGAACTCAGTACAGGGGGAAAAATTAGGAATTCTGAACATGCACACTCAGCGCATGGATTAAATCTTTCCTCAACTGCCTTCTCTCCCCTCATGTCCTGGTTAGCTTCAGTGCTGAGGGTTGCTGTATCCGAATTTAATTCCCTTGAAGATGAGCACATCCAGAAGATGTACATAGTAAATAAAAACTGTGGCCTTTAATCTTCCTGTGTGATCTTTGAATGATGAGAATGTGCTGTAACATTTCTGCACTGTAACAGAAAAAACAATTTGGCAATAGTTGTTGCTGATTCTTAATTCTCAGGGAATATTTGCTATGGTTGTTTTAAAGAAATACTTCTTATTTTATGACCAAAATACTGGCTTTCAATGTTTGTTTTTTTTTCCATTTACTGAAACAGTTAACAACAACAATCTAAAAGATGTAATGTGTTCTACTTTCAAACTCGCTCCTGTGAAAGACTTTGTTTTATTTAAGTATGGGTTTCTCTTTGGTTCAAGAAACGTATTGATTAATCAAGTTCTAAAGGCATGGATTTGTTGTTCTATAATGCTATTAAATTAATTGCACACAGTATCTTTGGCTATATTCTTGTGTTCACTTCCCCAATTAGGAAACATTGTTCAAAAAGTAAATGCCGTGAAAGATACTGGGAGTATCTTCTAAGAAGAGTACCATAATCATGGTTTATTTAATATGTAAGTTCTGGGTGATGGTCACATTTTTCCCCTGTACTGGAAGACAACATACTTTATGCAACTTTTCCTAGCTGCATGTCCCATCAGATCTTCATTTTCATAAAGGAAAGTTCAGTAAGTTTCATTAAGTTATTACTGGACATTGCTTGTGCAGAGTATGTGTCAGTGATGAAGTGATCTCTTTCTTCTAGCCAAGTACAGTGCTGGCCTCAAATTTTGCTGCATAAGCAGGGTGTACTGTGCCTTTCAGTAGTATTACTCAGCTGTGCTCAGGGTCATGAGATGGGGAATGGATACAACTCTACACAGATCTTCCCTGATAGACCTCATGATTGCATTAGACTCTAATTAAAGCAAATTTTCCATTAAACAATTTATAGAGATCTTTACCACTTTCATCCAAGAAGCCATTATAAAAAATCTATGCCCTTAGGAAGACACCAATTTGCTGCAGTTTTTGTTTTCCTCTCACCTGTGTCATTATAGCTAGGTAGAAATGCAGTACTGAGCATAATTTCCTTCAAAGGATGAGAGTTAAGGTATCATAATCATCTTATCAGGGTAAGGAACCCCAGAGCCATTCATTGCTATGAACTGCCCCACTGCCAGGCCAAAACTCTTTAACAGTCAACATACGAACTGAGCAGCCACTGTTCACATGAACAGTGAACACATGACACATGAACAGCCAGTGTTGGGGAAGTTCCTTCACTGCAGTGTCACCTCTGATGATGTCTCCCTGTTGCTTTATTCAATTCCTCCCCAGTGAGGAGCAGAACACTTTGTGTGACTGTGAAGTGGTGGAGAGGCGATGGGAGACTGGTACTGAACCTGGCCTCAATCATGTTGAGAAAAGGGTGGCTTGGCAAGGGACAGCAGGTTCCCTTCCACCTCCCTTTCCTGTCTAAAGACAGTATTAAAATTAGGAGTACCATAAGAGATGTTGCAAGAGAAGCTGCCCTTACAGTACAGGTGAGGTCCAGAAGATAGGATTTGGTACTTGAACACTTGACTTTCCAAATTGAGTATTGGTGCAGCCTCTCCTTGAGTTCTCTATTCAGTTCTGGGCCCCACAATTTAAGGAGGATGTGACGGTCCTTGAATGCATCCAGAAGTGTACCTCAAAGCTGATGAAAGGGCTGAAAGGCATGTCCTGTTAGGAGAGGCTGAGGGCTTGTCTAGTTTGGGGCAAAGGAGACTGAGAGGAAACATCATCACTCTCTGATGCTTCCCAAAGAGGGCAAGCGGATAGGGAAGTGCTGATCTCTTCTCCTTGGGACTCAAGTGATAAGATGCATGGGAATGGTTTGAAGATGCACCAGAGGAGGTTTAGACTGGACATTCAGAAGGATTTCTTTACTAAGCTGGCATTCAGACACTGGAACAGGCTTCCTAGAGAGGTGGTTGATGTCCCAGGCCTGTCAGTGTTTAAGAGGCATTTGGAGAATCCACTTAACAACATGATTTAATTTCTGATCAGCCCTGAATTGGTCAGACAGTTAGACTAGGATGATCATTCTACCGTCCTTACAAGTGAAATATCTATTAAAATTTTTGTTTCTGATATATTTGTTTTTCTGTTTCAGTCAAGGAAAAATTTAGCCCCCAAAGCAGTTTTGCAGCCTGATACTCTGCAATGTCAGAGATTCACTTCTCTAATGCTAATTTCACTGGTGAGGTGACAAAATTGTTTCTGCCAGAGGATACACTCAGGCATAGTCCAAATTACTACAGTATTTCCAGAAAGCACAGTGTGATTTTTTTTCCATCTGCAGGTACCTGGCAGAAGGAGTTGTTTTTCTCCCATGTGCAAACACTGTCAAGGTGATCCACACTTCCTTTAAATTGTGTTGCATGTGGGCTTGGGGTGAGTCCAAATAGAGGCTGATGTAAATGTATTGGCACATTTCTCGAGTGGGTTCTGAAACCAGACTTGGTCTCCAGTACCTGTGGTTACTTTTCCTGCATTACCAGTTTTCATCTTCAGACGCTCATTCTTAATGCGTACCTTGTTTCATTTTATAAACCTTGCCCTGTCTCCTTTACCCTGCCTGTCCCGATGAGAGAAATCGATGGACGATTACAAAGCTGCTCTGAATAAAAGTATAGTTTTTCCTTCCCTTATGTTGCCTGGCACTGCAGGAGACTGGTAGAGAGGACTGGCTGCCCGAGAGAACTGCTATTGCTTTGCCTTTTCCTTAGAGTCGGTATGGTCTATTGCCATCTCCTGTTAAAACTTTGATCCGGAAAGTCGAGAGAAGTCGGGGAGCTTATTTAAGCTTTACCAGGCTTTAAGACATCACTTCTGAAAGCAGTGGGGCTACCAGTTTTTGGTGACTTCTCAAGGCAATTCCCTCTGCTAGAACACGGTTTTCACTGCTTTTCTTAGCAGCGGTCCCCGTTTCTCTGCCGTTCGCAGCCCGAGAAGGCGCTCCCTCGGAAAAGCCGAGGAAGCGGGGGGGCAGTGGGGGGGATGCTGCCGGCAGGCTCGATAGATGCTTTTTCCCGGGAGGCCGTATACTTTAGGGGAGTAGAAGAAACGGTACTCCCTGCTTGGGAACGCGCGGGCCTGCACTGATCTCCCCTCTCCGGGAGACGTGGGGTTTCCCACGGCTCTTCCACATTAATTTCGGGCCGGTGGCGCTCGGCTGCGGAGCTGCGGGCGCCCCGCGGCTGTCGCTGTCCCCCGCGCGGAAAGCACCGCGGTGCCCGCTGCCGCTGCCCGTCCTCCTGCACCCGAGCGGAGTCGGGAGGGCTTGCGGACAGCGCGGGGGCTTCCCATCCCTGCTGAGCCGGGCGTGCTGCGGGGGACCCCGCGGGGCGAACCTGGAAACGCGGGGGGCGGGGGCGGCGGGATGGGGGACACCGACAGCGGCGACGCAGACACACCGGGGATGGCGAGGGGACACACCGGGGGCG